>WAAD01002365.1:216769-242169 GCA_013389945.1 Fregata magnificens
AACTGCGCTATTAACTTCCATAACCTTCTGTCACAGGACTGATGTAGTATTTCTGTAGCTTTTCTTAATATTCTAAAGCTTTCCTCTTTCTAAATCCACGTAGATAGTCAATATAGAAGCAGTCCTAAATCCAAGAGCTATTAAAAAAGAAAGTAAAACTGGATCTGTTTTAATGGAAGCATCACTCGAGACATGGGTTCAAACTTCTGTAAGATGACAAATTATTAAGCTGGTCATAAAGTCAAAAGGCAGCTATTTCATCGTTAAGAAAACCCCAAGGGATGCGAACATAAATAACTTGCCCTGCAATTAAGCTAACAGACAATGTTATAGCTATGATGAATGCTGACCTGATGGAGAAAAAAAATAAGAAAACATTCTCTTCTGCATTTGATAGAGGCTACCTAGGAAGCACCAATAAGGTGGCTTTGTATATCTCATGAAACAGTACAACTTTAGTAATTTTATAATAAAGAGGTTTTTGAAAGGACTATATTCTGGTTTATGTTTTCTTTCCACACAACAATCAGAAACTGCCATCATACTTCATCACAGGCAAGGCACAGGCACTGCTTGACTCCACTGCAAATGTTCAAAGACGGTTTGTAGTCAGACACTTGATAGATTTAATTTACGACATCATACTTCAAATATAGCAGAAAAAAACCCAAACAACATTGTTTCTGGAACAGCAAACCTTGCAAACAGTCATGGTCCTAAAACAGAAGCTTTCAGTGATTTAGGGTCTTCTGATTTGTTCTGTCTGACCTCTGAGTCAGGAAGTCAGGTGTGACCAGCAGTATTAAGTGGCTTCACCATCCATTATGTAGAAGGAATGAACACCTGCCTTGACTGTAATAAGGTCATCAGCTTAGATGTGACAGATTCTTTGCAGAATGGAAGAATGGCATCAAGACCAATTCTCCAATTAAAACAGAAATCTCTCCAAAACAGACAATGCTTCATTTATCCTACAAATCTACTTCCAACTTTCTTTATAAAAAAAAATAAAAGACATCTGTTTCAGAATAATCTCAGCTACTTTAGTCCTCTCGATTAGCTTGCAAGCTTTTGTTGTCCTCCTTTGCTACAAACAAAGAGTGCCAAATGAAAGTTTGCCACTATGCACATAGAGTTATTGCCTCCCTTCACTAATGGATTGACCAAAGCCAGTTCTGAATTTTTTTTTCTGAATTTTGATGGGAATGTCTGCAGTGGACCAGTAGAAGCATATTTCTCTAGTACACTCAGGCTCTGCACCTCAGCCAGGAAGTTCAAGATGAGGTCACTAATCCATTCTATGAAAGAGTTCCAGTCTGCCCTTGAAACTGAGACTTGTTAAAATTGGTATGTTCTATCAACTTCAAAACTTCTCATCCTGTCCCATTCCCAAGCATGTCTCAACTCTTCTACCCCCTCTTCTCCTGCCTACACACCTTGCCTGAGCGATGCTAACCCAATTCTCTTGCCCCCTGTCTTGTTCTGCCTTTACTTGGGGATCAACAATAAAAACTATGAGAATATGTGTAAGAATATAAAGCACTTACTCCCAAATCTTTCTAAGATCATCTAAACTATTATTAGTAATTAAGTATTAGTAATTAAGCTGACTAAAATGAAATTAAATTTACAATTACTTTGTCTAACAAAAGTCCTTGGTAACCATTTATTGAGAAAACTGTCAAAACCCCAACTTAATTATTTCCTAGTATGCTATGTACTGAATTTGGAAAGAAGAAGCAGTAAAGAACTCTTGCTTTTGTAACTTTGTTCTACAAGCACTTACAGCAACAAGAAATTCAGGTACTCCAAGAACACACAACTTATGCAAGTTAATCATGACAAACAGAAGTCACCTGGCAAAAATGTAACTTATTGACATGCCTCTTGAAAAGTTACACAAATACAAAAAAAACCCTCACACACTTAATTCTCTTCTGACCTTGCTCAGTGGATGTGGGTGCCTGAATAAGAGCACAGAGAATGCGGAGACTTTTATCTCCTCTTTATATAGCACTGTATAAGAAAGTATGTGCTTACTCTGTTTAATAAATCAATTTCTTCCTTCAGCTTTCCAATTAGTTCCTCTTTGTCCTGTGTCATCTTCATCAACCTCACATTTTCCTGTCTCTCTTTCGCAAGTTCCTAAAACCAGAATACGCAATTAAGTTTGAAATGTAATTTTTGGTTTTAAGAGACAGTTTTAAGTTATTACCATTTAAAACAAACAAACAAAAAAGAAAAACCCACACACACTTACCTATAATTCCTTTTCTACAGCAAATCAACCCCGCATCTTCAAATCCTTACATTTCAAGGAGCTAAAGAATCACATCTAAGAAAGTATTTTACCCACAGCAAACCTGTGTGATATCTCTGATTCCAGAGATAATGTTTTAATTAATATTTAAATTAAGCATGAACCCAAAATTGGACAGGGAACCAAAACAGAAGTAAATAAATGTAAAGCATCAGCTTCCAAATTTGTTATATTGGGAGGGTTATTCCTTCTTTTTTGTTTTGTTTTTGTTTGTTTTGTTTGGGGTTTAGGGTGGGGCGGGTTTATACTACTGTTGACAAGGAATGAAGACTCACTGTTAGATCTGTGGGCCTGAACGTGAGAAAAAAATGAAAATGTCCACTAGGAATTCAGTAAATCAGGGTTCAGGCTACTGAAAGAAAGCCCTTAAATCTTCCTCTATTTTCTGTGTTACTGGCAGTTAAATTATTTCAGAAGGAAGCTGCTTTGGAAGGGAAGATTACGGTGTACTTCACTCAAATCAGGGTTCCTCAACTCTTTAAAAAAAAAAATTCTACAAAATATGCTTTATTTTCATCCTTTCCAAAAAAGATCTATTCAAATTGTGTTTACTTAGTAACTTTCATGCATACAAATTCAAGAATATTCAGCAAGTTACCCACAAAAATCCACTTCAGAGGAAGACAGTGAAGACAGAGAAGCCAATAATAGATTACACAGATAACAGTATTTAGCGCAATACTGTTTTAGGTGAAAATCTTAGCGTGAACATTACATTTTCCCAAATTTGTTTGTATGAAGAATGTCTGAAATAATGAAAACTCTGGTTTAAATATATATTTTAAATGTTTAAAACTTTAACAAACAACTGGATAGCGATTAAATTTTCTATTTCAGTACATTAAAAAAAAAAATCCAAAACAGGAAGTACATCAGAAGCAGGCTTGCTAATTTTCTGAACAGCCAGTGAGCCCCTCCTTCCCCCAAGTTATTTGCCCTGTGTTGGTGTGTCACGAGGTACATATGAGAAACATGCAGAGCACTGCTGGCTCTCTAAGTGTATGATCTTCACCTCAACTATTTCTCACTTATATACCAAATGAAAACTGAACATCTGTGATTAGAAAGTTCACATTCTTCTCAGTCAGTCTGACTCTTTATACATTTTAATAAACATAACTATCTGTACTTCAAGCATTTAGCATCATTTCTATACATTTTACTTGTAAATTTCCTCATGGAGTTTCAAAGGTACTTTATTCCAGATGTATGCCATGCAGATGTTGGTTGATACTTACCCTTTCAAGTTCCTCAATCCTCTTTTCCAAAGCGTTACTTGGTACAGAACTGCCAGAAGAATTTGCATCCCTGCTGTATCTGCTGTAAGTTGTCCTGTCTGTTCGGGAATATCTATTTGGAGCATCATCTTCTGGTGCATTAGCTGTGCTACAAAGGCAAAGAGCAAAGCAGACACCTATTTGTACATTTAACAAAATGGAAATGGTAGAAGTAACAAGAATTGCTTTCCAAAGCACTCAATAGGTCAGTCTAATAAACTGCAGAGAACTTATTTCAGCTCTTATGTTGCTGAGAACTCACTAAGTTCACTGCCTCAGGGAGTCAAATCCTTGGATAATGCAGCTCTCATCACACAGGTAATCAACTTTAAACACACACTTATCCTATCTTATTTTTAAAGATTTACAAATTTTATGAACTGTGCAGATTAAAGACCTAGCTAAACAATTTTATTTTAAAAAGTAAAGTACCACTATGGAGTTTAAAACAAGCATCTTTTTAAGTAGATGAAAACATAAAGGATGAAAACCAAGTACATGTCCAAAACGTAAGAAGCTTACACGTATCAACTGACTTTTCAGGAACTATGGATATGGCTTGTAAGGAACTGGAAAGCAAACCAAAGTGAGAAAGTGATGTGGCCCAACATATTAATTTTATGCCATTTCCAAATATTTTACTTCAAAACTTGGGTACGCAGCAGTTTGTCATAGCTCAGTTGGCAGGCATTCACTCGTTAACTGATGATTATGTTTTTTGCCTTAGATCATGTGTCTTTTCCTTAAAAATCACTGCAATGGAATCTTAACAGATAAGCACTGTAAATGCACATAAGCTAGTTTTAAAAAAGCTTACGGGTTCTCCATTGCGATTGCTAGGTACAAAAACAGTGCTGTTTTAAAAATATACATATTACAAGTCAAGCATTTTCAAAGTCACAAATTTAACAGTATTCTTCCCATAGCTATTTTCTTCCTAATAGCAATGTTATTTATCTTCAATGCAGAATCTAATGAATAATTAAGAGCAACAGAACAGAGTGCCCTGAGACCAGACAGAGATACAGATCTTTCACTCCCCAGTCTACCAAAACCATACTACTTTGACTTTGAAAAAAAAAAACTAAAAAGCCAAAAAAAAAAAAAAAAAAAAAACCCTTGCTCAGTCTTCACCAGGAGAACTCAAATGTTAGACACTCAAAAGCCATCTGAACATGGTCCTGGGCAATCAGCTCTAGGTGGCCCTGCTTGAGCAGGGGGTTGGACAAGATGCTCTCCAGAGGTCCCTTCCAACCTCAATCAGTCTGTGGTTCTGTGAAATCACACAGCTGAAATATGTATACAATGGTTTTCTAGAGCCCTTAGGAAAAGAATGAAAAGCACTATGAATATCCCTACAACATTTCCTTTAAAACATAGAAGAGTATACGATTTATGTGTTCATTTAACAGTTTTGCATTTCATAAGCCCAGAAAATCCCTGCTGACAATGTGCAAATCTACATGGATACAGTGCAAATGAAAAGCAGGAGTATTTGGCAAAGGGGTGTCTTTTCATGGATATAAATATTGTTTTGCTCCAGTATGTGTGAAGTTTCCAAGGCACACTGACACAATTGTAAGGAATTTTGTAGCTTAATGTTATTACCATATTTAGCACTGTTTATTCTTCATCTAGAAGATTTTTTTAAAAAACATTTCTAGGACCGGATATGCATATTGCAACACAACATAAGACAAATATTTTAGCTTAACTCTATAAATTCGAGATTATTTAGCCTTCTGAAAGATGTGTTGTTTCACACTGTTAGTGTCACAAGGATAGACTACACAAAAAAGGCTCAATTTTTGACCACTCACAAATGAAGCCTTTTGCCAATATACTGGAGTATATCAACTCAGCTCCAGTGAGTGATGTTGGCAGATGCTCCTACAGGAAAGTTAGAAGATAGAATACCTAGATAGGAAGGGTTTCATTGATACTGAAAATTAAGACCTTTTGTGTATTTTGCCTGAAACACTAAAAAATTTCCTATCTATTGCACTGGGGAGCAGACCCTGCTGAACACATTCCTTTTCAGCATCAGCAAGTACAAGGGACAGATCATGAAGATTTCTAGGAAATGGGATTTAAAAATACATTTAAGGAGGCATTAGTTCGTAACCTAACACAAGGAATGTGACAGATACCAAGTTCATTATTTTGGCTGTTATAACCAATGTCCAGTACACAGCAACAGCAAAAAAGGTACCATCCGAGACACGGTAGACGTATCTTTTCCACAGCATGGAAGTTTAGTTTTCAGACACAGTGTCACTTTGCGAGCCTTAAACAAGAAAGAAAACTTATCTAGAATAACAATATCACTAAAATTGGTGTCTACGCTTTACTAAGAGAAAATACCTATCAACCAGCCCCAACAAAGATATCTCTATGGAAATAAACCTGTATGTGTGTATATATACATATATACACACACACACATATGTATACACATATAAAATATATTTTATATTTATAAATATGTAACAACAATACTACTACTGATAATAATGATGATAATCTGTCCAAACTGAAGAGCTTTGTATACTACTGAGAAACAAACTGGGTTTATGCCTTCTTTTGGGGGAGGGCGGTAAAAGTGCATGCCTGTGACAGCAGAAGCCCGTTTAGTTTGAGACTGTGAGTGAAACCTTTCTTCCTCTGCTTCCTAAGTGAATAAAGGTTTACAAACGCTTGCAACTTGGAAGTTGCTGGAATCTCCCAAAAGGTATGAAAGAAAAGAAAGCCTATTGTCAGTAGGTGTACATTGGGTAAAAGTGGTCATTAGCACCAGAAGAAAAACAACAGGGGTCTGGCAAGTTGAAAAAAATTAGAGTCACTGCTCAAGAATGCAATTCAAAACGTATTCCACTTTTTAGCATTCAAGTAACTTATGCACATGACTGTTTCAACACTTGCAGTTGAAATCTAGCCACAGGCTATGGCTGCAGGAAACTGTATTTTTAAAATTGTTTTTCATGAAGAGTGTCTGAGATTGTATCTGTAGCTATACATACACTAGATTAGAGTGCCCCCCTGGAGAGTAGCAAATGAGAATGCACCTGGATAGAAACATCCCTTTACTACTGCTTCAAAAGGGCATGTTTGACAAGATGTTTAACTAAATTCAACTTGTTCCATCAGCTTACTTTCAATTAGCCACTATCAAAACCTCATTTTAAATGTGTATTCCTGTACCAGAATGCTGAAAACAGAAAACACTTTTGCAACTTAAGACTTGCTTTTCTAAGTTTTTTCTGGCTGTACTTAAATAAAAATCATAGCGAAATCAACCCACATCACAGTTTCATTGTTCTTACACAGAAACAAAAGTTTTGTTTCATAATGATGTTCTAGTAATTTCCTTTAATGTAAAATAAAATCAGTTATTCACAAAGGGGCAGCTTTAACAGCTATATTACAGAAAGGTGGAATAAATCTTGCTCCTTCCAATGCCTCTTTGGTTCTTCCAATGTTTTCCTGAAGCACTGCCCAAATTGCAATTTTACCCAATTAAAATCACCCAGTCAAAACCAGATTTCACTGATTTCAACTACAACACATTTATTTTCATTGCCAGAATCTTGTAGCTATACTTGATGTGGAAAATCCTAATTATGTCACTGAAATCCAGTCAGTTGCTAACAGCTTCTTTGGAAGAATGAGCAAAAGACTATTTCTAAATAGGCCGCCTTGGACTTCTGTGACTTCAGACTGCTTATGCCAAGTCCATGGCTTTCAGAGCTGAGCTAAGGAAAGGCAGTCTTGTCTTCTCTACAGCTCCTAGTCTCCTCCACTTTTCCCGGCTCTAGCCTTCGGGTGACTGAGCAGGAAACTATTCAAGGAGCTGATGCAGCAATCCAGCAGCCCAGCAAAGCAAGCCACAGTGGCTCCCTGAAGCATCACCCTCTCCAGTTGCATAAGCACTGGCACAAGGGACAGTGAGGAACTGCAGCCAGCTCAACTTAGACCTTCAAAAACTTCTGCAGAAATAAACCCTATGTGTTTCTGCCTTCTCATAACATCAGCATTGGCTGAAAAGGGTATACAAAAGTCAAGAAAAGCACCTTGAGTAGCCCCCGTCTATTTTAAGTGTTGATACCCGCACAGTAGTGGTCCTAATGTAAGAACCTAGATGAGACAGTGCTTCAACAGCCAACCCTCACTGCAGAACGCCTGAACTTAGGCAAGTAGGCAAGTCTGGACATAGTGTTATGAAATAGTATTTTGCAGGTGTATTTTTTTGAATTACTGAGACGGAGGTTAGTATGATGGAATGTAAATTGTTATAGTTTAAGCTTTGTAGTAACCTAAGAACACTGAGCACGAGAATCTCAGCAGGGCTTTAACACTTCCTTCACAGCACTTCCAACGAGTGCTCTGAAGTGCTAGCTTCTTCTCTTCTTGTGATCTCTTCTTTCTCATTTATTTTTCAACTCTTGTATGAATGTTAAACTCGAGTATAATGTGGTCTTTTAGAACTAGTGGACAAGGGTCTCTGCCTGTTGGGTTCCATGTTAGTGTGCCATACTATCCTAAAAGTGGGGAAAAAAACCCTCTGACATGTTGTCTGGAAGCCATAAAGCCATACCATATTGTATTCATTTCCACTAATAAACAAACTTATAAGGGGAACACACCCCTGAACCACTAAGAGATTTTAATCTAACTCTTTCTGTAAACTGATCCAGCTTGATCTGCCTGACCCATGAACCATGCCAAAATCTTCTGAGTTATTTTAAATCCTGATTTGCAAGGTTTTCTTTTCAATTTAAGACATTTCTAAAAAAGAAGCAGAATTGGTTCAGAAGCTAGTAGACAGTCTTAAAAATAATCTGCTAGAACAAATTCTCTGTACTTATAAAAATATTCCTACATCCACATACATGTCTTCCTTTACTGTTACTTGCAAACAAACTTTTTAGTTCATAGAATGCAAGAGAAACATAATTCATGTTTACATGTAGATTACACTCAAATATTTCAATAAACAGAATACACTTTGTCATTCTCTTGTTTGAGAAATCAGTGATGACACCAACTACGCTGATAGCATCAGACCTGAATCAGAAAACCATTCTTACTAGTGGCATCATGCTTGTTGCTTTAAAATAACTACTCACAGAGCAGCGCAAAAACTGGTAGACCGAGTTAGCAGTAACAGAATTTTGGAATGGCCAAGCTGCGGCATATCACATGAAGAAAAGCTTAGGGAGAAATGAAAGATCAGCAAGTTGATATGGGCTATGACCACTGAAGGATACCTACACATTTTAATCACATGAAGCTCACAGTCAGGACAGATGGCTAGTCACAACACCCAAATATGCTCATGAACATGTCCTGTGGCCTTCATTATCAACATGACCTTGAAGATTCTGGTCATGCTTTTAATAGATCTTACAGTACCACTCCAGATCACAACAGAACCATCGCTTGCTTTTGAGAATATTTTAGGCTGTTAATCATGCAACTACAAAGGAACCCCTACACAAACTTTTGGGGTGTAAGTATGAAAATGTTTAAAGTAAAATCAGAAGACAGACTACAATTACAGATTAAGATCCTGATCCCAAACTTTTATTTACTTTACTGCATAAGGAGACAGACTCAGTTTGTCCAAGTCAGCCAGAACAGAAGTAGAATAACACAACAGCAGCCAGCAGAGTTCATTTGTAAATATGTCTTCCAGTCAATGGGCACTCAGCAGGTTTCTCAGCAATATCATATAAATGTTTAACCATGGATTGCTGCATCCATATAAGGCAAAGTAGCCAGTGTGTCTGATTAAATAAGTAGTAAAGTCTGTGCAATTCCTTGAGCCCTGGAATATATTGAGAGAACAGCAATTCCATGAGCCAGGAGGCTGGATATCTCAATGCAGACATGGAAACAGCTATATGGGAAGGGAAAGGGAAGGTACTGGAAGCCCCGGATGGTATCAGTAACCCAGGACTAGAAGTCAGAAGAGGACAGAGGATGGAAACAAAACAGGGAAAAAACCAAAGACATAAAAATATCAAAGAAAAGACTAGGACCTCAATGGTTAAATATAAGGATGTATAAGAAAGGCGGAGAGGAAGAAAAGGGTGTCTAGTTGGGCTAGGAAATGGAAACCAGTGGAGTGAAGAAAAGTGCTGAGATGAAGAGATGTCACTTCTGATGAGGAACAACTGGGGAAGAGGGAGAAAGCAGAAGATAAGGAGCAGGAGTAGTAAAGATGGGGGGAAATGACCTGAAAATTTCTGACAAATAATGCATTCTTCTTGGAACTGGGAGTCTATAACAGAGCCCAAGAATTTACGCAAACATTATCTTTTCACTTTTGCTGTCATATGCCTGTAAAGTTTACTAGCAATCTCTTTTCCCCATCCACAAAGTACTGACCACCTGTTGTCAGAGTAGCACAAATAACAGTTTCAAATGGGATCTCAAAGTGGTTGTCCCTATGTGAGAACATGCTTTGCTCCCAATTTGCTTTGAAAACCTAAGGGAGTACACCCAAAACTGTTAAAAGCACATTAAGTTAAACATATTTGAGCCTTCAAGCAGCTTATGGTCTCAATTCAGCCTTTTGGCATTCACATTCCAGTACTAGGTATAATCACAGAACGGCATTTTCAGTTTCCAAAGGACTTCTGCTGTATTTGGGACATAAGTGAGATCTATACCACAGTGAATGAGGATTACTGTAGAGGAGGCTGTTTTCTCTAGGACCTTCCCTTATTGCAGATGTTGGAAGGGGCAAACAAGCCAAACATTGCCAGAACAGAAGAGGACTCTGGTCCCAACTCCCTCCTTTCGTGTTCACACCAGAAAGCGAAGCCACAGGGAGCCATACTTTGTTCAAGTACTCTTACGTGAAAAATTACTTGGGAGGAGGGTAGAAATTTTCTAATATAGAGGAAAATCAATAGATACTGTTAACTCTAATCTCAGTGGGCACTGAGTCTCTATTTATAAAATATTAGCTACTGTATACCTCACAGAGATACAGTTAGACTAAAGCCCTCTTAGCATTTGTGAGCACCGGGCACTGTGCTGACGTCACAGGAAAATAAGTCGTTTGTTTTCAACGTGAGGTTTGAAGACTATGCAATGAGTAAGATAGATGGCAACATACATAACAAAATACTGAACAGCAGCTCACAGCAAGTCAGATTCCTCCTGAATGTGATGCCAGTCCTGAGGGGGAAAGTTCACGAACAAAGAGCGTACATCCTACACATAACTAAAGCTGACTGAACAAAGACTGCACAAAAAAGTCTTATTTTAGCATTTTCTAGCTGTGGAGTTTCCTATTTTTGTGAGGCTAATCAGACGAATTAGCTTATTTGAAAATAAGCTACGAATGCGATTGCGAAAACTTGTATTTATTACCACCCCTCACACAACCAAGTTTTTGCAAGTGAGTGAAGATACACAGCACGTGAACAGAGTAAAGATAAGGTTTAGGAAAAGCCACAAAGCACTATGACACACACCACTAAGTATTCGGCAGATATAAACAGCAATGAAATTCTGCACAAGGACTGAGGAGGAAGTGGAGACTGAACTATAATGTGTTTGATAAATCAGAAAGTAATCATGACATTTTATAATTATTAAGGTTGTGACAATAAGTCCACCTATTCTGCAATGACGAAGTGATTTAAAAAACCCCTACAGCAATAAAAAGCATCACTCAACTAGGTTTATGAGAACTCAGGAATATAAATATAAAAGACAGAGCCACGCTAAGAAATCTAAAACATAACAGGATAGGTTATTATTTTTTACAATGAGGGTGGTGAGACACTGGAACAGGTTGCCCAGAGAAGCTGTGGATGCCCCATCATCGGAAGTGTCCCAAGGTCAGGCTGGGTGGGGCTTTGATCAACGTAATTTAGCGAAAGATGTCCCTGCCCGTGGCAGGGCAGGCGGACTAGATGATCTTTGAAGGTCCCTTCCAACCCAAACCATTCTACGATTCTATAGGTGAACAAGTCTGAGGAGTGGAAAATACACCAGTGAAGACTAGATAATTGTAGGTGCTCTTTGCAATTACTTCTACAGCCAGGATATATATACACAGACGAATTAACTACCTACACTTTTTACCTGAGTAAAGGATATCTAAAAGAGAATACATTCAATGTGTCAAAAATATGTTTATACAAATGCCTTGCTTCAGTTGACGTATTTTAGGCCCCATGTTACCATTACATTTTCCTAATAATTGTGATAGCTGTGTCAATATTAATTCCACATGGGCAAAAATTTCACACACTGGTCAGGTGCATCAAGAGCTTCTGAAATATTTTTCTGATTGAAGATCTTGAGTAATGACCAGGGTAAAACTTGGCTCAAATACAAACAAATAACAAACAGGTCATGCTACATGTAGGCAGCATCCCCTACAACTGAGACAGTAGTATGACAAAACCATGGAAATTTCTTTCAGTATTACTGCAGAGAGCAACAAAATGATCTTCCTGTATTAAACTTCAGAAGGCGGGGGTTCATAAATTAACTGTAAAACTACTAGCTCCTAGGTAATGTGTAGTCAAGTTAGACATTTGCTTGGGAAACTGTTCTGCACTAGTAAGACCCAGCAAAACACTAGCTGAATTTTTTTTAAAATAGTAACATAATAGAGGGGTTTGGATAAGTTTGCTGCATCTCTCAGGTCCTTACCCCAAAAATCAGGCTATATATCTACAGTAGCAGTATGATGGCCTCTACTACAAACACCCATTTAATCAGCTTTATTTCTGGCAGAGCTATATATGTAAAGAAATGTGTTGTGTACAAAGATCTCATACCTTTTATACCTGCTTGAAACCATCCTGGAGGAGTCCTAAAAGAAACAGAAAAGAAAAACTAATTAACATTTTTCTTATATTTGTACTTCCAAAATACTTTATTGCTCCATAGAAGATGAAGCCTGCAGTTAAGAGCAGGACGCCCATACCTCAAACAGCTGCTGTGCAACTCAGTTTCACACTATTTTGCTGTCAGGAATAGACAGAATACCAGGATTATTGTCATGCTGTTACTGCTTCTGAACATCAGCTCAGAACCCTTAAACGACAACTTCTGGTCACAACTTAAAAATGGATGTACTTACTCTGTCCCCCAGCATCCAGAACACGCAGCTTACCAAAACAGTATATATCCTGCCACCAATATGCCTTCACTACCACTACCACTACAGAAACACTTGTGCACTTTGAGAGCTGTTCACCTACTTGTCCAAGAGCAGCAGAGCAAAACTGTTCCGATTCTTCAGCACCACTGCTGTTTCTGGACGGAACAAAAACTGAAGCCAGCAAGTAGTACAGGGTTGAGACCCAAATGAATTTATTATGTATCAGCTGGGTCATGGTAACTACAGGTATGCTCTTTGCCATGCTAACCCAGGTGTTGCAACCTGGCTCACCTCCGTGAGAAAAAGAACATATTTTAAATAACAGTGCACATTTTAAATACGAGTTCAACGGTGCAAAAACTAGCATTTGGCCCTTCAAAGATACATACATGGATTACCTACAGACTACAAGTCTTATCATATTTTTTCTAGCTTAAGGCAAAGAATTTCATTACTTTTCAGATTCCCACAATGCAGTAAGTAGATGTTTTCGCTAAGATTACGTTTTGTTTTCGGTTTTTTTGTTGGGTTTGGGTTTTTTTAATTTGGAAAAAAAAAAAATCCATTATGCTTTTTTTCTGGCTCTGTAAAGATGGAAATGGAAACAAAAAGAACAGTGGGGAAAAGGGCTCATTTATTGCTACACAATCCCTTAAAAAACATTAATGCATTATGTATAAATAAGAAAACCCGAAACAATATATTTGCATTAATAATGCTATGCTTGTAGCTTCCCAATACCAGTCTGATCACATAGAAAAATTAAGACATGTTTCAACTGGTAAATGATGGCTCAGATTAGACAGAGTAAGTCCACAAGTATTTTTCAGGATGTTCTAAGAAGAACATGAACTCATTATTTTATTAGTCATAGACAAAGCTCCCCCCAGCATCAGCAAATATTAGGTAAAAAGAATATTTAAGGACTTAATGAACTGAACAATTGTCTTTACCGGAAAAAATAATGTCAAAGCACGAAATTCTGTCTACTTATGACACTAACTGCAGACAAAAGAGTAAATACATTCTCAAAACAACATGCAAGAAAAATTCTATCCACTCTGAAAATCCTACAAAACATTACAGTACCTTCACCGATCAGTGTATTAAAGTCTTTGTAAGTAAATAAACAAGCTAAAAAACAGGATAAAAAGAATATTATTTTATTCTAGAAAATAAAGTTGACAAAAAATATTTGTACTACAGAAACAAAACTTGATCTTAAAGTGCATTTTATTTTATGAAGCATTTTCAACTTCTGCAATACGCGCTACACTTTCCCTAATCAGAAGAACAATATTCGGCAAAGTTAAGTCATGGGAATTATTTGAAAAAACCTACAAAGTGGTGTAAAATCGCTGTTTTCGCACTGGTAACTATTTTATCATTGATAACAGCATCTGAAAAGTAGCAATTCACAGCTATGAAACAGCAACCTAATTTCACCTCTAGAAGGGCAAGGAAACAGAATTTTAAATGATACCAACCAAATGATACCAAAAAATACCAATCTATTTTTAAAGTTTACTAAGGGTACGTTATCTTTGAAAGTTCATGGCAGTAGGGGGAAGTTTGTGAGGACTGGAAGAAAGTAAATGTTACTCCTATCTTCAAGCAGGAAGATCCAGGGAACTACAGGTCAGTCCTTACCTCACTCCCTGAGTAGGGGATAGAACAAATCCTGAAGGACAAAAAGGTGAAATCAGCATGTATATATGAAGGGGAAATCATGCCTGACTGACCTGACAGCCTTCTACAAGGACATGGCTGGCTCAGTGGATGAAGGGAGAGCAGATGATGTTTATCTTGATGTTAGCAAGGCTTTCAACACATTCCCACATAACATATGCATAGGCAAACTGCTGAAATATGGACCAGGTAAATACGCTGTGAGATGCAATGAAAAGTGGACTTTCAACCAGGCTGAAAGGGTTATGAACAGCAGCACGAAGTCCAGCTGGACACCAGTCACTAGCAGGGGTTGATACAGGGGCCAGTACTGTTTAACATCTTCATTAATGACCTGGATGATGGGACAAAGTGCACCCTCAGCAAGTTTGCAGACCACACAAAACTTGGATGAGCAGTTAGTAATACGTCAGGTGGCTGTGCTGCCATGCAGAAGGACACTGACAGGCTGGAAAATGGCCTAACAGAGACCTCATGAAGTTCAAAAAAGGGGAAATGCAAAGTCTTGCACCTGGGGAGGAATAATCCCAAGTACCAGTACATGCTGCGGAACGGTTGGAAAGCTGCTGTGCAGAAAATGACCTGGGGGTCCTGGTGGACACCAAGTTGAACATGAGCCATCAATGTGCCCTTGCAAAGAAGGCCAATGGCATCCTCTAGATGCATTATCAGCAAGTCAAGGGAGGTGATCCTTCCCCTCTGCTCAGCCCTGGTGAGACCACAGCTGGAGTGCCAGGTCCAGTTCTGGGCTTCTCGGTATAAGAAAGACATACTGGAGAGACTCCAGCAAAGGGCCAAACAGATGATTAAAGGTTTGGAGCATCTGACACATGAGGGGAAGCTGAGAGTGCTGGGAGTGTTCAGCCTGGAGAAGAGAATGCTCAGGAAGTGTCTTGCCAATGTGTATAGACACCTGATGGGGTAAAGAAGAGGGAGCCATACTCCATTGTGCCCAGAGAAAGGCAATGGACAGAAACTGAAATACAGGAAATTCAACTTAAAAGTAAGAAAATACTTTCTTACTGTGAGATTAAACACTGGAGCAGGTTGCCTAGAGATGTTATGGAGTTTCTACCCATGGAGATAATAAAAACCCAACTGGCCACAGTCCTGAGCAATTTGTTATAGTTGAGCCTGCTTTGTCCACAGGGGTTGGACTAGAGACTTCCTGAGATCCCTTCCAGCCTTAATGATTCTGTGGTTCTGCTCTGCTCGTCTGAGTTTTCCATATGCATTCTTCTCTCAGCTTCGTGACTTTAAGTGAACGTATACCTAACATCTGGCAGCTTCTGAGGATTTCATTCTGCCCTCTAATATTGCTACCTAGGGACTTGCCTATCTGAACATTTACATACAGAGGACTGTAACAGGCTGATTTTTAGCTTTAAGACAGTCAGCAAGGCGCTTTGACTCTGATGTATGTGAAGAGATTCAAGCAGTTTCATCTAATACGTTAAGAGACATGTTCAATGTCAAAAACTGAAATGCCGTATCAGTAGTATCAGTCACAGCTCTTGGTGGTGATGGTCTCAGAAACATCCTGGTTGTCCCATTAGGCGTAGACAAGTGGTTCAACTCTCTTTTTAAGCTTGGATGGAGAAAGAGACACACGTAGGTGACTGGGTCAAAATTTTGCCTCTCTGTAGATACAACTCTTGCCAATAAAGTAGGAACTCTGGGCTCTAAGCTTCCTCAGTTCTTATTTTTTAAACAGCTTCTTTTTTAGGAAAATGCTAAAGCCCTGAGGTTATAGCCATACTTCCTGGTGAACATAAGCCTCTGCTTAGGGTGAAAGGCAGAATTCATGAGAACAGGAGAATTTGCATGTGACGTTGCAGTCTGGTGAAACACACATACCCTTGTACAAAGAAATGTCTGGATCTTGGATGCTTGTTTTCTACTCTAGACACCAAAGGGATGCAACGTATGCATCGTACACCCTCAAATTTGCTAAGACCTTTTCATATAGTAAATGCAAATATAAGCTGTAAAGCAATTTATATACGTAGACTTGTACATTTACCTCAACAGGAGACTTCTAAAAGTTTGGCAGTACTATTCAGAAAAGCCAGTTCTTCAGAAAAAGAAAGCTGGGAAAGCAAACAAATGCTGAGGGACAAAGTACATGGCAAATACTCTTATTTGCTACAAATGACAGCTGTTAAAACTAAAAAAAACTATTAACTAGCCCTTTGTAACAGATGTTTCTACAGCAAGTATTAGTGGTTTTTATTTTGTATTTAAAACAAACTATGAACAAAAAGTTAAAATTACACATCTGATGCATAAAAACAATCTCCTCTGACAACCAAATTAATACTGCAGATTTTGTAAAATTTTATTTTTTATTATTTATTATTTTGGAATCTCTAATGTAAATGCAAACCAATCATTCTTTAAGGTGATGATGCAAGCACCAGGGAAATATTATTTATCTCTGTTCTCATGTTCTGAAATTTATTTTGTGTGCGTTATTTATCCAAAAGTTGCTGGGAACAAGAATATATGTAGTTATACTATAAACAGCATTATGTGTCTATTAATCAAAAATTAATCTAAGCTTTCAAATGATTCAAAAGCTCTTAAAATGAGGCAAACATCTCTCATAAATTAAGATCTTGTCTCTTCCACCACTTTTGGAAAAAGAGAAGGTTGGCAGAAAATGAAGAAGGGGAAGGAGAAAGGAGGAAGATTCCTGTTCTGCAAAGAATTAACCTAAAAGCAGATGATTAGGCATGTATATAACTACTAATTTACAAATCTTGCTTATATTCTTTAATATTTTAAAACTTTGAGTTTTAACCGATGTTTAAAATGTCTAGTAATTACTATAAAAATGAATTATTCATCAAAATGATTATTTATGAGCAATGAAGAGATCAGTTTATTTTAAAGTCTCCCTTTAAAAAAGGGATTCTTTTTACTCTCTGTGGAAATCCTGAGCAGAAAAGCAATCAGTAAAGAAGTAACCCATAACAATTATGCTAATGGTTTCCTTCATACTGGTGAAAAAATATTGCTGCCAAAGACATCTAACAACATCAGTTCTTCATCCAGGGTTGAAATCAAACACTCATTTCAATACAGTGTTCAAAACACAGCTTTAAAATTACTTTTACTTCTTGCACATGATCTCTGGCAGCTTGCATTACCTTTTAACAGTATATACTACTGTTAATAAATTATTACATAATCAAGTAGTCTTGCTCTTGCTTCATCTCAAGTGGGAGTTCAAGAACACTGCAGACTGACATACGTCAGCACCGCTCCAGAAAACTGGTCCAGCTCCCTTTTCCTCATGTCTACAGAAGTGTTTGTGCAGCCACACATTAATGCACAACAGGGTGTGATGTTAGTGAAAATAACCAAGGAAAAAGCAAAGATTTGCCTCATTCCACATAAGCTCCTTCATCTGATTCACCACACAGCCTAATACACACATACCTGCTGCACAAGAGGATGTATAAGGGCAGAAAAGGCAGCTGAGACCATTTCCATTAACGAAACCATTTACTGCTAATTGCATTTCTGTCAAACTAGGATGTAAGCAACTTTGCTAACTCCCCTCTCTGCTCCTGCCTCATCTTGGTATTTCATCTGGCCAGTACAGAGATTACATAAACAAGCTGGTCATCAGGCTTTAAATAAATAGAGTTGTCTGTGTTTACAAGCGTCTGACAAAGATTTCCAGATGTTAAACCAACCCAACCATTACAAATCCACTAGTTAAAGTGCACTAACAAACATTGTTTTTAAACATATACAAACTCTGGAGTCAGCTGGACTATGAAAACAGTTCACTGGAATCCCCTGAAAGACTACAAGTTTCACAAACAACTAAAGCAAATTGCCTGGATCACATCAGGCTGCTAGGGTACACTGGTGTATATATACTGGCATGTAGAACCCATGTGGTGTTTTAGAATTTGACTATACACTAGTGTAAATTATGACCATATAATGATATTTCTGCAACATGCAAGCTTAAATTTTGACTGAAATTAGGCCATCAAAACAATTTATTTTTTCATATCCAATCCAAATATGAGCTTCCTACAAAGTTTCCTATAGGTTCTTCAAGAAGTGAGCAGATACAAGTTCACTGCATGGAGGAAGGAGGTCTATTGCTGGGGTTTCTTGCCTTTTTACATATAAAGGAACAAGTAGATTCTATCTCCATCCAGCCTTCCAAACAAGTTAACTCAAATCTCCTTCATGAGTCACATCTTGATTCAACTACTTTCTTCTTGCATTCAGTACAACTTTACATTGCCATTTCCTTGGAAATGGCAGTTACATATCTTCTGCAATGCAGACAAAGTGTCATTCAGACATTAAAGTGAGATAGCATCTGAATGCTTGACAACTGAAAGGCACTGAAATTCACCAAGAGAAAGCATCTCTCAAAAGCAACAGAGTCACGGAGGTACCATTTACTTTCCATTCCTGATTCTAAACCATTTGAAAATTTCTAGAGATGTTTTTCATGGAATGTAACACCAATTCAACTTTGAATGGAAATGCTTTCACTGCTGGGGCAGGGGGATCTCCACTGTAACCACTCTTTCCAGAAGCACTTTAAGGTGCTTCCAAGCTTCTTACAGCAGCAATTATATCACTCGACAACTTGCACCCCTGGCAGCTGTGCACTTTCTAGATTTCTACTTGGACAGAACACTTGTACGTACAAAACCATCCCAGGCTCCCCCCCTCCCCTTATTCTTCTAGCTGCCAAGATTTTACGTCTATTTCTGCAATTCATTACATTTTATTTTTTCCTGGTGTGGATTTCCCAGAGGTGACCTTAAGCACTCTTTACTCACCCAATAAATCTCTTTTATAAGCAGTCATTCTAAAATGAGCTTTTATTTCTGAAACTGTTAAGAAAGCATGAAGTTATCACCACCTATTAATCAGTTACAAAATAAACTGAAACACGAACCTGGTAAGATTAAACAAAACCAAAAAGCTGACCTACTGTTCTTAAATAGCCTGACAAAATTTTTTTATTTTCATCTTCCTTTGACTTGTACTCTGTCAAGTTGGAACCAACAGATTTTAAAAGAGCCTTGTTTAATTTACATCCAACTGACCTTTTTAAAACACACCATAATGAATAACACATAACAGAATAAAACTTTAAGCAGGAAAAAGACATTCCTATATTCCAGAGATTAAAATTCAATTGCCAAAACTATTTTGATAATGTGGCACCCAGATACTTAATTCCAGATCAGCAATATAGAACAACCTCTTCTGTGTGAAGCAGATGATGTAGAAGAGCAAGACCTAAAAAAAAAAAGTCATAGGGGAAAAGGAAGACACGGTTTCTTTACCTGTGCTAAAGAGAGGAAATTTAAGGTTAATATACCCTCTGGTCACATATTTCTGAAATGCTGGCTGATTGATTCAGGCAGGCATTTACAAAAGTGAAAAGGCAATGGCATTACAGTCTATACAAGGATGATGCTTTCTTTATGAAGGAAGTCATAAGAGAAAATATAAAGGTAAGTTCAATAAGTAAATTAATCTGTTAGAGCATCTGCCTATGTTTTTTTATTGAGAGACAGACACAGAGAGAGACAGACCAAGCAGAAGAGCCAAAGAGAAGACACCTCTCCAGACGCAGAGTAACCTAAAAATAGATTAGGACAGCATCACAAGATACCTGTTCCAAGTTAACAGACTTTGAATTTCCCAGGCCCTTTCAATGCAGCCCATATGAAATCCACACATCCCAAACAGGTTCTAGACAGTCTCTTCTACCTCTTGACTATGCAATCCTTTGGGGAGAAAAGCTATTCAATTTCTTTTTTCAGAAGCGAAATCTGAAAACATGTCATTCTCTGTGATGTGTGTGTGTTTCTGGACTGTGGAATAATGATGTCCTAGGTAAAACACTGCAGTTCTCTTTACCTGACAAAGCAGAGCCTCAATGAAGTACTGCACATCCAATATACATGTGTGCAGAGCCTGTTCATGTGCTGGTTTTGGTTTTCCAGAAATCAGGAGCAATGAATACAACTGTGCAAAGAATGCCTCTTCCCAAAATCTGCCAGGATCCAAGGGTACCTATGAGCTCTGGCTCAGCACTGGCCTCGTCTGGCTCCTGCAGAGTGACTCAAACGTTCTCACACACAGCCTGCCTGAGCGCCGCACCCTGCAGACACAGGCATGCCCCTTTCTGAGCCCAGTCGGCTGGGAAGCATGGTTCAAAGGCACTCGAGTGCCTCTAAGAAGAGCCAGCCAGGCTGCAGCATGGGCAGCAACATCGAAGTCTGCCACACAGACGTTCATTCTATCCTGACCTACTGAAATATACATTTGCACCATGTTCCCAAAAGTATTCTGGAGTACACACATCATCTGTCTCTACTTCACAGGATAAAATCCAGCTACTGCAACTATTAATTACCTGTCCAACTGTGAAGAAAAAAAAAATCAAATATTTTGGTACACCAATTATTAAAAATTGTGGCACAATTTTAGGTCAGACTTATTTCATATCATGTTAATATAATTTTAAAGATCTTAACATAAGGTTTTTTACCTGCTCTTACATAATTATTCCATAGTTGCAGAGGTACGAACATTTTGTATGAAGAAAAACTCATTAAAATATGTAAGTTCATGGCGGTTCTTTGCCTAAAAACCAATAGGAACTAAATCTAATGCCTAACTTTTTGGGCTACTTCTTGGCCAATATGGTTTACAAACCTATTTGTATTTTTATACAACCAAATGGAGGATTTCAAAGTTTGTTAGTTCTTATAGTTCACCAGTATCTCTTAATCAGCTTTAAAATAGATGTTAATAACACAGAAACACAGAATGGTTAAGGTTGGAAAGGATGTTATGTTTATATTAAAAATATTACATACTTACATGTAAATATTTTTATATATCTTCTCCTGTTAGATTGTAGCATATTGCTTTCATGTTGATTGACAAACATAGTCATGTGATTTAAGTAAGACTATAGTATGTTTACAATGTCCTAGAGGTTTCAAAATTATTACCTATAACTTGTAAAGCAAAATAAACCAAATTATTAATTACAGATGAAAATTTGCTCAGAAAAATGAGACACCCACATGAGAGAAAATGAAAGAAGTACAGTGAAAATATTACTTGCACCTAGTGATCAGCCTGCATAGTGAGCTAAACCCTAAAGGAGTGGGGAAAAAGGAAAAAAAAAAAAAAAAGAACAGAAACAAAAACCAGATTGGAAAAACAAATTTCAGTCAGGGAGAAGTTAAGTGTCCTTACTTCCATTCACTTACTTAAGTGAACCTTATTTTTTACAGCCTCATCTACTACTTTTAATTAATACGTAATTAATAAGGACTTCAAACAAGAACTAACACAGACATGCTAAAACGCCTGGGTGCAAGTGATATGCATTATTCCTGTGAAACCAAAGAAATTATGACTCATGTCCCTGTTTACATAGAGCCAGGAGGCCATGGAGAAACACTGCAAGAATATCTAGGGAATCAAATCAGACGTCTAACAGGAAGGTAAGTAACCTCAATTCCTACTTATGCAGAAATCTATCAAGGACATTAGGTGAGAGGAAAAAATTAAAGAAACACCTGCTGGTAAATCAAGCAACTCCCAGGGAAGTCAAGCGTCATCAAGAAGAAAACGGCTCTCAAAAATAAGAAAACCAGAAATACTCACTAAAAAATATGAACGGAGTTTTTTTCTTCATTCATTGTTCTCCGTTTCTATACGCAAGCAATATTCGACACCAAAGAGCCAGAAGAAGAGTTCAGGACAAGCAGTTAGGCACTTGGAACAAAAGATTTGAAAGAGCTCATTAGACCAGGCTGACAAAACCTGACTAGATCTCAGGTCACTCACTGACAGAGCAGAGCTGGAAAAATTATCAGAAGGACAGTGATTATATCCAACATATGACCTTCATGAAACAGTGCTGCATAGTTGCGAACTGAAAATGTAGGCTTCCTAAAAATCTCTGAAAAGAAAGGGAACTTAAAAATACTTGCACAAAGCTCCCAAATTCAATCTGTCAGTCATACATAAAAAAAAAAAAAAAAAAAAAAAAAGAATCAATAGCATTGCCAGAAACCCAAAGAACACCTCCAACACATAAGGAAAAAGTACAGGATCTAAACCATATGACTTCATGCTGAAATAGGAGAGCATTTTAAAAAAGATAGAATTCAGATGGGCATAAACCTTAATGGCTCAGATAAATTAAGAGAGTAGTGTGAGGATCTTGAGTCACAGAAGAGCTACGTCATGATATGAAACCCACAGCAGAGGTGATGACAGCGAAAACACAAACAGAATTTGCTGAAGTACTTTATAGCAAGTGCAAGTATAAAATCCTGCACAGAGCTATGTCCATAGCCCCTTCAAATACACTAGCCTGTGCCCAGACATATAAACATACAAAACAGAAATTTCTCAAAATTATTTTCGATGGGATTTGTCTCACACTTTACAGACCATTACAACTTTTTAAACCTCACCTTAGAGAGCTGAGTGCTTGTTGACTTGTCTACATGGTGGTTTGCACACTATGTACTAGAAACATAACTAGTGATAAAACCAGCTTCTTCAGTGGAACCAATTTAAAACAATGAACCATCCTGCCCACCTCTACTAGGTGCTGGTTCCAAGAAAAGAAAGAAGAGGCCCTTGTCAGTGAGTTTACCAGCAGAATGGGCCTGAAAGCTACTAACAAAAGAGTAAATGGAGGCAGACAAGCCAGAGACTAGACTATGGCTCCGAAGCCAAGTGACACAGAGTCACCACATCCATACTCCAAAGCACTGGATTGTGGGTCTCCTCCACGTCCCATGTAGTGTCCTCAAGAAATAATAATCTTTAAGCTCCCCCCCAGAAATAACACAAGGGCTGAACTACAGCCCAAAGCGGTGTTTTCATAGCATGAAACCTGTGTTGCACACCCCAGCATGTTGATTAAGGGCATGCAGCTGTTCCTGAGCTAGCAAAGGCTAGTAATGTCCTCGTAGCACTACACAGGCAGCCAAACCTGGTGCTGTGATGTTCATACTACATGCAAGGACTGGTTCCTGGCACATTATTCCTCAAACAGTCCCCAGGTATGCAATAGGAGAGCTCTAGGTAGCGTGAACCAAAACCGTGTCAGAAAATCTTGCTAATAATTAAGCCATAGGCTCTATCAGCAGCGCAGTGGTTGAGCTCACACCCAGGTCTTATTCTTTTTAGCAGTATAGATTTAGTCAGACTGGCTCCACCAAACTACTCTGAATTCCGGATTCTTCCTCCCTCCTGAGCCATCACATTAATTACACTAGACTACAAGGACATAGAGAAGCAGGCTCCTCCTTCCATCCTCACACCACTATGGAACTGGAATATGCAGCTTCTAAACACAAAAGCACATCTGAGTAACTACCACTATGTTATTCCCTAGCTTAGTATGAATAATACAAATGTATGATCCACGTTATAAAAATGTTTGACAGCTATTGTTGTGTACATTTCTACAGAGCTGCATAAGTTTTTGTTCATCTTTCTGCAGCAGTAAGTTCTCTCCCCTCTCCACCTTCCACAAACACATTCAGCAGGGATCCCCTTGGTCCATGCAGGTTCTTGCATAACAGTGTCCTCCTCCTCTACACACACACCTCAAGTACTTATAACTTCATTATCTAGGCTTCAAACTTGTTCCTGTTATGAAAGCAGTATTAACTAAAATTCTGTCTCTAGAATAGACTAGCAGAAAAGTGCAGGAATCAGGAGTATTGCTGTATCTTACAGAAGCTTTTGACATCAGTCAGATTGTGTCATTTATTTGTACAAGCAGATACATTAGGAAGTCCTTCCTTTTTCAATAAATTTGTATTTACCAGAGGACTCTTCTTCCCACAGAAACCTCAGCTACAGCGTATCATTATAATCCACCGGATCATAATTCCCCCCCCAAGAAATTTTAAGAGAAGACTAGGAAGAGATACCCACTTAGACATCACCATTTTTGACAGCTGAACAGAATTTCCATATTGACTCTTTCAGAGATGAAACAATATTTTCAAACCAGCATTCAGTTAGCTGAGTTAAAAAGCGATGCCGGTCCGAAAAAGAAAGCATGTGGGAAAGAAAATGAATTCCTTCACATGAGGCTCCTGCTGACTGCTCAAAACATTAAATGGGAATTTGAGAAACTGCTTCCTATTCCTTCTGGCTGTATAAAAGCTCCAAACCAGTGTAACACCAGCTAACGGACCAGCTTATGCAATTCTGGAGCATAGCTTCATGAACTCAACTGTGAAAACAAACAGTGCAACAACGAAGCCAACGCCTGCTCATACAGGCTGACTACATAGCAGCAACATCTGCAGGTAAGAAAAAAAGAGAAGAAAAGTAAACAAAGAAAAAACAATCTCAATGGAAGGATCACAACCGAACTTAAGAGATACTACAAGAAAGAAAATCGTAACATACACACTTTGCTTCCCACTTGGTCGGCACAAGGATTTAAAAAGTACCCGAAGAGCAGGCTGTGCAACCCCTGCAGTTCCTAGGCACAACCGCAAACCTAAAGCAGAGTAAGCAGCCTCCACACCACTCTGCCTTCACAGATCCAAGCTTGACTCAGTTTTAGTTTTCATGCAGGTCCCGTGAAGAATAGTTGTACATGTGCGTAGGCACACAAAACAGAGTATTCAATTATAAGAGACTTCCTGGGCACATTTAACTTTATTTACTGGGAGTGAAACGCATTCCTGAAACAAAATTTTAAGCTTAAACCACTTATCCACTAAATTAAACTTTTCTGAACACAGATGTTTAAAATGTTCATCATTTTGTATTTCTTTGTAAGAAAAGCAAAGTTTGCTTGTCAAAGGTAATCAAATTTACGTTGACCATGATCAGGCACTGAACACAAATGATGCCTTCCACAAACAAACGGAAAGATTTCTCTTTTTGATCAGTTGTTATGAAGACAAATGTTGATAAC
>WAAD01002366.1:4826-27845 GCA_013389945.1 Fregata magnificens
GTCAGTCTCCAGTTTTCTTCATAGACTAAGAAACCCCAGCTGCTTCCTATCCTTATATGTCATGTTCTGTAGCTATTGACCATTTTTATTGCCACCTTCTGCAGTCTCCTCAGCTGATCTGCATCTTTCTCAGAGTTCAAGGTAAACTTTACCAATGCTCAGTAAAGTGGTACGATAGGCTTCTCTATACCTCCCAATGTATTTCCCATTTTGCTCGTATGCATGTTATTGTTGACTTATATTGTTGACTCTTCCTTTTGAAGAACTGCCCACTAATCAGTTATCCTTTAAGTCAATAATTCTTGCCAAAAATAATAATTTCATTAGTTTTTCTCAGACTGTTCCTCCAATACATAAAGATGTTTCTGAATGTTTAAATTGCATTTTGCTCTCAGGTGAAATGCTGTAGAATCAGAGTACCCATAGGTCATTATAGGACCCTTAAATTTATGTCCACTTTCTGGAGATAAGAAATGCTACCTGTTTTTAGAGTCTGAAGTTAGATCATGAATTCCCAGACTAAATAAATCACCCCACACCATCTTGTCTTTCAGTCTTCCCCTTTTTCTTCTTTCAGGCTGGACAAATCAAATGCTGCCAGCTTTTTCCCATTTCTTTTTTTTTTTTTCCCCTGGTAGAAATACAGACAATATTTCCTACTTTGAGTATTAAAAAACTTTGCAAGGAAGCTGCTTGTTTCCTGGCAGACCTTATTGCCTCAGTGTTGCTCTTTTCAAATAAATAGTATAACTACTGATCTGGTTATGGATGCTGTTATGCTAGGTCCTATGCAAAGATATAACTGAAAGGATGGTTCTTACAACAGAGATGTTACAATTTAAGGTTATCGTTTTCTCTTCTGTTGAGGGCCAACATTCTTCTGAATCTGCTGCTTCCTCATCATATTCTGTTGGTTTTAGCTTATTTTGTAAAACAAAATATGTCCCGTTCTTTTCTCTCTTGTCCAACTTGACAATTCTGGTGTGAGAAGGGTTGATGTTACCTTATATTTACAGGGCAAGTTATTAACCTTTTCCTGTGCTGGCCACATAAGACATTTGTATGCTCCATTAGCTTCCCTTCTTCCTGCTTGTCTGCAAAGTGATGTCTCTTCACATTTGTAAGTAGAAACATCAAAATGAATTGGAGCACACTGGTGATTTGATAGAACAATTCCTTTTAATCTGCCTATAATTCCCAGAGAAAGTAGGATTGAAATCCAGAAGGGGGTGTGCAGCATTATCCCTGGATTCTGTGGTAGCATCTGCCGTTGTCATGAGGTCCAACCTGAGATGGTTTCAGTAAAACTTGAAAACTTTCCCTCAAGAAAGATGACAGCCTTAAAAAATCCAACCAACCAACCAAAACAACAAAAAACTCCAGCGAGATGAAACAGCACCCTCTACCTCTGTGTCACAGCTCTGGATGCGCTGTGAATCCAAAGGTGTTTATAGACACGTTATTTATTATCTGTAGGCCCATGTTGTATGAACTTGAGTTTTTGCATTTTATTTTAGGATATTTAAAAAAACCCATAATTTTTTATGTATTTGGGAAGTCTTCTTTCATTCACCCTTATTTTTCTTGGATTTTTTTCACTTGCATTTACAAAGCAATTAGTGAGTAAATTTGCATTACCTATCAGAGATATGTAAAAGGTAATTTGGATACTAACAGCAGTGATGGTTGTATAGCTGCCTGGACATGTTGTTAGAAGTTCAGCCGGAAACTGGGATAACTTGGTAACTGATAGCATGAAAATCTTGGTGCCCAGGCATGGGTTTTCTGCTGTTAGCTAGACTAAAGCCTATTTGTATTTTAGCCGTAGTTCTTGTTCTAGACAGTGTGCTATATAACATTTTGGTCAGGCTGCTACATAACAGCTGAGCCAGTGAGTTATTAAAGCTTTGAGTCTTCTGCAGGTGCTATTTGACTTAGCGTAGCTCTCAACAAAAAGGATTAAATAAAGCTAACTTACAGTTGTTTGATTAAAGGTAATACACACAGTATGTAGGTCAGTTGAAGTGTCATGGATAAGTCCAGCAGTAAATTGGAGATAGTCCAGCTGGGTAATAGGGGTTCCATGGCCTTCCAAAACATGAAAAAGATGCACAGAAGAATTGTTGCCTGTTATGTTTTTCTACCCAGAGTCATTAGATGTTATGATTACACTAAGATTTCAGAGGGCTTCTCCCAAGGAGTATTTTATGTGGTGTCATTTCTTGGGGAGGGGAAAGGAAAGGTTCATTTTTTAAAAAGCTGTTAATATCTATTCAAAATAATACTTAAGCTCTCTCCAAGGCAATCCTTTATGACGTACAGAAGAAAATTTTCCTCCTTCAGTCTATCACCTAACTATAATTCACAGTCACCAGAGTGTAGTGGTGATCTACAGTTCCCTTTATCATTCACCTTTCTCAGTCTTCTGTGCTTGCAAAACTTACATTTTTGAATGACCATGTTAATGTCCCAGCTACACTGGCTCAGATTTACCTGTCTTTTCCTGTGCATTGAAAGCCATCAAGACGTAGTTGATTTTTTTTTTTTAATGGAAATGGAGCCCTAGATGTCTTCTAGTGTCATGGATAGCTTGAAAACACAAGTGTCTTTGTCCAGCCCAAACCAGCACTGTGCAAACGCATGGGCTTGAGGTTGGAGGCTGCAGCTGACTTAGCTTGTGTCGGTGCAAGTGCTGCCTGAACATAGGTTGAAAGCATTTGGTCCTAAATTACCCTGTACAGCAACAGGTGGGAGCAAGCAACAATAGCAGTAAGAAATACTGTGAGCACAAGTATGATTTATATTTACAGAATCTTTAATTTTTTTTAAAGGAGAAATGATCTATTGCCTGTAAGCAGTTCTTCTTGTTACCTAGGATGCTCTTAGAAAAGTTAGCGATCTTGGTTTAACAGGTTATTCACAGGTGTCCTTGTTTGAGGCAGCTGATTAATAAAATCAAACCTCAAAATGTTTACGCTTGTATGCCTAAGGTCAAATCCGTAGCAAGTGTTCCATGTGAGTGCTAAGTTTTGCTTCAAGAATCTGAGCAGCAATACAAATATTTAGAGTTAGCAAAATATAATAGTCTTATCAGTTTAAACGGAGGTTTGGGAGAAAAAGGATCTTGGTTCAATGTGCCTATTTGTTACAGTTAAGACTGGAAGTTCACTTTACATCTATGTGATTATTCAACTGACACAGACTGACACAGAAAACATTTCTGATAATACATAAAAGGGAAAACTGACCACATCCTCAAACGTTCTTTAAACATGCTCATAAAGATGCACAAAGGCTATGCAAACATTTGTTTTGTCTTTTTAGATATCTTCTGATAGTAGGGACACTGTTTGTAGTAGTAGTAGTATCCAGCCCTCTAAAATCCATACGTCTCAAGTCTCACATGGGAGTTGGATCTCCTGAGGCCTCTACCCCAAAGAGCTTTTACTAATGGTCCAAACTGTTTAGATATTCATTCTGTCCATGTTGTTGAAGTTAACCTATTGAACCAACAAAAGAACGAACAAACAAGATATGTAGCTCCCGCAGGACTCTTCTTCATTGCTAAAAGAGAAGCATAAATTTTAGGTTGTATCCAAGTAAGAGAATGATCTTTTTCTGACCTGCCTCTGCTTAAAACTCACATTTTAGTATTTATGCTATAAAAATTCTGAATTTATTATTCTCATGCACTACTCCCACCACAGTGAAAGTTACCTTTTGGATGTTATCTTCTGGAATCTGTGTCATGCTGACAGTGGAAGTAGTGAATCATGTTAGTTTTATGTATGTATGATAAATACATTGTGGTAAATGAGATTCTTCAGTGTTTTGTCACCATTAATACACTTTTAATAGTGTGTCCAGCAGATAAGTGTTGCATAATGTGGCTGGTACATTATAATAATCTGGTGGCCTATATAATGTTTTGATTTATATTTTGCTTGCTTTTGCGCCCATATAGAATGGTAAGGAGTCTCTTCGGTGAAGATCTACATGAAGATTCTTTTTTCAAGTGATTTTACTTAGTAAATAAAATTAAATTTGGTTGACATAAGTATGTTCTGTGACTCCATGTACTAAATTTGGTTTTCTGCCTATTCAAATTGTAAGAATTGGATACCTCATTACTTCTTTTAAAAATACGACAAAGAGGATCTTTACAGTTGTTTAGTTTCTTTGTTCAGACACTTTGTAGAAACAGAACTTTATTTTAGGCTTAATTTTGTTTGTTTACTTTTTAAACTTAAATGGAAAAGATACTTTTGATTTCCTGAGGTTCTATATACATCCTCTCTCCCTCTCTTTGTAACATGCACACATTTTGAGGTAAGTGTCAGAGGCATTGATTTTCCCTCTAGGAGCACATCACTATCTTCTCAATGATTGCCTGTCTGGCAGCTGATGAGAGTATTTTTCTTCTGCACTTAAAGAGAAAAGTCTTATCCAAAGCCCACTGAAAGTAGTGAGAGTCTTTTAAAATACTGTGTCTTTGGATCCAAACCAAAGACACAGATTTGCTTCCCGGGTTGCAGCCTATCAATGCAACCTCAGCCTTAATGCTTTGAAGCCCCTATGAGGTAATGAAGAGACTTTTTTTGTTGCACAAGCAGGATATTTGTGAAAATAACTCTGAAATGCATTTCCCCTGCCCCTATGAGATTGGAAAGGTGGTTTTGACCTTTTTTTTTGTATTTTGACCATGCAGTATTGTAATGTAAATGTTTTTACATTGTTTAATTCCTGACAGTATTTGTACTACATTATAATTAAAATAATGAAGTGTATCTATTATTGTATAGCTGTACAAATAGAATACCTCTGTTTCATTTATAGATATGTGTCAGGAGCTAATGTGGCTTGTAGATTAACGAGTAAAACAGCAGTACCAAATCTTTGAAATGTCTTGAAAATCATGTATTTTGTTGTCTTTTCTTCTCAGGGACCATATCTGTGAACACATTACGTACGCCATATACTGCACCAGGGGAAAGTGAAATCCTTGACTTGGATGATGACTTGTATCTTGGAGGCTTACCAGAAAATAAAGCAGGCCTCATCTTCCCAACTGAGGTGTGGACAGCACTTCTCAATTACGGATACGTCGGCTGCATTAGAGATTTATTTATTGATGGTCAAAGCAAAGATATTCGACAGATGGCTGAAATTCAAAGTACAGCTGGAGTAAAACCCTCATGCTCAAGAGAAACTGCAAAACCTTGCCTTAGCAACCCCTGTAAAAACAATGGTGTATGCAGGGATGGGTGGAACAGATATGTTTGTGATTGCTCTGGTACAGGGTACCTTGGCAGATCGTGTGGAAGAGGTAGGTTCCATGAGATGGCTGCATTTCTACTTTATAGAATCTGGCACAATGATTAAAAATGGTAAAATATCATTAACTCTTCTGAGGCAGAAAAAGTGTCTTTGATTTCACTGGATGTGAGGTGGAGCCTTGCTCTAGACTGAAAGAAGTAACTCTAGAGGAAAGATCTTAAGGGAGTTTTTAAGATGCATGAAGAAGTATTAGTTGACTATGACAGAGAGTCAGTACTGCTAAATGTCTCTTAGAAAATGTCTCCTTTTCTGTCTCATCATACATTGCTGAGTTCTGAAAAGCTTTGTGAAAGTAATTTCAATTATGATTGCATTGCTAAATGGTCACATTCCAATTCCAAACTGAAGTCTTGTTCTCTGCCTATTTATGTCAATACTGTGTAATTAAATCTACTTTTGAATTCCACAGTATCACTTAAATCCATGGCCAGAACTTCAGCCATGAGTCAAACCAAAAGAATCAGTGTAAGAATCTATATTTCTTACTTAACTTTTTTTTTTAAAGATTGTAGTACACAAGGAAACAGTTTCTACTTATCTTAATCACTGAGTATCCCTTTTGTCTTGAAAAGGTAAGTGTAAAGTTGACAAACCCCATTTATTTAATTGAAAAGGTGGATAGTGGCAAGGAAGACAGATGTTGAGGTTAGTTTATAGGAAGAAAACTCTGTAATTTATTTAAAATAAAAGATTTTAATATAAGTAGGAAAACAATAAAAAAGCTTAGTTAATATTTTAGGTGTTTATTTTTATTCTCATTGGAATAGTAAATGTTTCAATGACAGAAGTTGTATATTTTTGTCTCACAATCGACACAGTACAGTTTCTCTTCAAGCCAAAATCTAAACCTAAAGTTTATTTACTGGGAACATAAGTTCTTTGCATCTAGTTTGATTCATTTTTCTAGTTAGTAAGATGAAACAAAAATGTATTCTTTAAAAATAAAAACCGGGTGTACATCTAAGTTGTATGTAAATAGATGTGCATTTATGTAGAATTAATACCATCATATTATTAGCATTTGCAAGTAGATTCTCGGTTTCTTCTGTTTTTTCTCTCTTATTTTTTGAATATATAAGGCTTTGGCTCATGGCCAGTTATTATGAGATCTCCAGATTGTTCTGTTACTGGTGGAGTGAAGCTGGCAGAGGGCATAACTGAGCTGTCTGATGCATTACAAAAGCCTTCAGTTAAACATGTCTGGTGTACCACCCTGTGGCAAAATTCTGCTATTACAGATGGCAGAAGTAAAAATAGGATTTGCATGTTTTCAACTTGAGAGCTAGGAAACATGTGCGTTAGAGACGAAAACACATGCAGATCTGCAAAGAACTTAAAAGCAGGCTTTATCATAGCCATTTCTCATAAATATATCTGACAGGTGGTAATATTTTTGTATAGAAACCTTTGTCTTTTTTATTTCCCGTACTTTATTTTCAACTGTCTTCAAATATAAAGCTTGATTTTTCCCAATGCATTCCCGTAGTGGGAATGGTGGTACTACGGTGGTGGTGTTGGCTTCTCTACAATGCTATTTGGTTCTTGTCCAACAGAAATATGTGCAGCGGTTCAGACAGTATGGGATCATTTCTTGCTCTTGGGATTCCCTCTGCAGAGGAAACTACACTGAAAGGAGATCTCCTTCCAGTAATATTCATATCCCAAATGGTCATGCATTGATAAGATTATAGCTTTTGGGATTCTGAGAGCAACGTGTGGGCATCCTACCATACAAAGTTATTATAACTACTACCCATGTGCAGTAATTGATAAACTTTTGTATTTGGTGATATAAGCAACACAATTATAATTGTTCAAACTAATTTAAATAAAATAGGAACATGTTCATTTCAACAAACAATACAGTTTTACAAAGGAAAGCATTAGAATAAAATATTGGAGATTAAACAACTGGAATATTTAACTTAATGTTAAGAGATTAAGGTATCTTCAGTAAACAAAAGCATGTAGCTACTTTTTTTTTAGTACCATCACTTATTTTTTCATGCTATTTCCCCTAAAATAGGAGTACTAACATCCATATGTGGATATATCATGTACAATGCAGTATTTGAAATAATTTTTGTCATCTTGTCAGTGCATGAAAAACATGGAACACAACTCAGTTCTATTTCAATTTCAGTATACTTCAAATTAATATTTTTTTTATATCCATGTGCTTTTTATCCTGTTGCAAGTTCTTCTTGAATTTATTCTTGATTTTCAGTAAGGTTAAACATCTGTATAATCTGTAGATTGGCTTTAGTAGATTATGGAACCTACAGCAGATGGACGGACAGATGTAACAGCAATATAATTTGGCTTCCTATCTTACTTTGATTGTGGATCACAATATGTGACTGTCTCTCAGCAAAGCCTTTTGCAGGTTTGCTTTTGACTTGGATGGCTAGGAACAATGCACAAGAGTAGATTCATCAAACAGTGATAAGGAAAAGTAGGCATACAAAGAAAGGTTCACCAAAGTGACATGTCTGAGGAGAAAATATATTTAAAAATATATTTAAATTAGAGTGTGTGTGTGTAGATGTCCACATTGTGCGTGCACACACACCTGCATACACACATACACATTAAATAAAGAAACATAGCTTTCGTTCCTTGCATTATCTCTGGATGCTTTAAAATTAAAATAAAAAAACCCCAACAAACAAATGAAAAAAACCAGGTGATATGATGATAGATGGTATGAAGAATCATGTGTTCAAAATATTATAGCCATTCAGTCTCTGACTTAAATAGTTGGTCCTGTGTGTTAAAGTTCTAGCAACTTTACAGTGTGGCTTAGGACTTCAGTCCTGAAATAATACCAGTGTAGAAATTGGGAGGAATCATTTCGACTTCTGTTCACGTATTATCTAGTAACTAATTGCATATCAAGAATTGTTTCTATCAGATTGATGGAAAGGTTCCTCGTGATTCACTAAAGCTGCAGCTTTGGGCACAGATGGACTGAAGTAACTGCCATAGAAAACACGCAACAGTGCTTAGCTGAGTGTATGCCTGTGAATAGAACAAAAACTAAAAGTTTGAATTTGAATCAGTAACCATCAATATACTTGAATACTCACACAATTTATAGGAGTAGAATCATATATATCAGTGAGTGTTTTCAGGGCAGGATATTGTTGCTCTACTTATATTGGTAAATAAAACAGGGTCAGAGAGCAAACCTGAATACGTGATTATTGATGATGCAGATTGTTCATGTAGTTCCTGGCATGGCTCTGGACTGTATCGTCTGCCACTTTCTGGGCAAAGTTTGTGTGTGATTTTGGAGACAGCAGACACAGAGGGTGATTTCATGCTTTAAAAATGTCTCTGTGGGCTGCAACACAGTCCTCGTATTATTGCAGACACTTTGAAACTGAAAAAGCAGGAAAAAATAATAATTCTGTCTTCAGAACTTTAGAGGCACCACAAGGGGTCCAGGGGGAACAAGATCCTGTTTTATTTATTAAAATACATGCAGTAAGCATCCGTGCTTGCCAAGCACCATGTTGTTAAAAACAACACAAACTTGACTGCAAAACTTATGAGGAAGAACACTGAAATTCAAATGTCTAGTCTGTACTTCTTTCACTTTAATTTAAATAAGCTCTGAATTGAAGAATAGCATCTATTTGGAAAATTCTGTTTCTCCCCATAAATATAAGGCTGAGCATTTCTGAGGGTAGAAACAGGTGTAGGAAAGTTTCTGGAAGAGTAGGTGCCTCAGTCTCTTCAGCAGTTTAGGTAATCCCAGCCCAAGAGAAAATTAAGGTCCTGAATCTCCTCTCAGATTGGTACTACTCTGTACATCCTTGGTGATAGGCACAGCACTGGTTGAGGTAGTATATATATATAGGAAGGAAGAGTATCCAGCCCTGAAGATTTTAATCAGAACCAAATTGAAGAAAAAAATGGAGAGGGGAACTGAACCCTTCAGTGGTTTTTTTGGGTTTTTTTGGTTCATTTGGGGGGTTTTGTTTGTTTGGTTGGTTTTTAGCACAGCAGCAGCAAGGGTTTTTAATTGTCAGGTTTATAAAAATATCAAAGAAAGAATGTATAAAATAATTTTTGTCAATCTCTGAATTATATCTTATTGTTAATAACTCTACTGCAAGTACTTGCTTGCTGCCACAAAAAAAATTGTCAGTAATGTTTTATAAGGATTTTCTGCTATTTTTCTTTTCAATGCTATGCTTTCAACATTGAAGTGGTAGTAAAATTATTATTCCCTGCCGTGGAGACTCTGATTCTTTTAATGAATAGCACATTCTGAGCTAAACTTATGGTCTATTAGCATTTAATCTAATAATTAAGAGGAAGCTGAAAAAGAGGAAAAAAAGGCATTCTACCAACACTTATGTGAGAACAGTTAGCAGTGTAGATACCAAACAAAGATAAGACATATACCTCCTTGGAATTAGTTGGTCCAAAGCAAAAAAAGTAAAATTAGGGGCAAAAATTAATACATACCGTTACCCAAAAATGTTCCCTTGAGGTTTGCATAACTGGTGTAATCCCCACTGCCTCTCCTCGTTCAGATCACCATCTTACTGACCAGGCCTTGCAAATTAACAATCCATTCTGGACAACTGAAGTAACTGCAGGATCGAAACAATGCCATTAAACAACTGAAACAATCTCTAGTTCTAAGAAAGTCACAGAATCACAGAATGGTAGGGGTTGGAAGGGACCTCTGGAGATCATCTTGTCCAACCCCCCTGCTTGAGCAGGTTCACCTAGAGCAGGGGGCACAGGACTGCATCCAGGTGGGTTTTGAATATTTCCAGAGAAGGAGACTCTACAACCTCTCTGGGCAGCCTGTTCCAGTGCTCTGTCACCCTCACAGTAAAGAAGTTTTTTCTCATGTTCAGGTGGAACTTCCTGTGTTCCAGTTTGTGCCCATTGCCCCTTGTCCTGTCGTTGGGCACCACTGAGAAGAGTTTGGCCCCATCCTCTTGACACCCACCCTTCAGATATTTGTAAGCAGTAACAAGATCCCCCCTCAGTCTTCTCCAGGCTAAACAAACCCAGGTCTCTCAGCCTTTCCTCATAAGAGAGGTGCTCCAGCCCGCTGATCATCTTTGTGGCTCTCCGCTGGACTTGCTCCAGCAGTTCCCTGTCCTTCTTGAACTGGGGAGCCCAGAACTGGACACAGTACTCCAGATGTGGCCTCACCAGGGCGGAGCAGAGGGGGAGGATAACCTCCCTCAGCCTGCTGGCCCCACTCCTTTTGATGCACCCCAGGATGCCATTGGCCTTCTTGGCCACAAGGGCACAGTGCTGGCTCATGATCAGCCTGCTGTCCACCAGCACTCCCAGGTCCTTCTCAGCAGAGCTACTTTCCAGCAGGTCAACCCCAACCTGTACTGGTGCATGGGGTTGTTCCTCCCCAGGTGCAGGACCTTACACTTGCTTGTTGTTGAATTTCATTTGGTTCCCCTCGGCCCAGCTCTCCAGCCTGTCCAGGTCTCGCTGGATGGCAGCGCAGCCTTCTGGCATGTCAGCCACTCCACCCAGTTCAGTATCGTCGGCAAACTTGCTGAGGGTACACTCTATCCGTTTGTTCAGGTCATTGATGAATATATTGAACAGGACCGGACCCAGTATAGACCCCTGGGGAATGCCACTAGTTATGGGCCTCCAACCAGTCTCGGCGCCATTGGTCACAACCCTCTGAGCCCTGCCATTCAGCCAGTTCTCAATCCACCTCACTGTCCCCTCCTCTAACCCTCACTTTGTAAGCTTGTCTGTGAGGATGTTATGGGAGACGATGTTGAAGGCCTTGCTGAAGTTGAGGTAAACAACATCCACTGCTCTCCCTTCATCCACCCAGCCACACACGCCATCATAGAAGGCTATCGGGTTGGTCAAGCATGATCTTCCCTTGGTGAATCCATGTTGACTACTTCTGATAACCTTCTTTGCCTCTGTATGCCTGGAGATGACCTCCAGGATGAACTGTCACATCACCTTTCTGGGGATGGAGGTGAGGCTGACTGGCCTATAGTTTCCCAGGTCCTTCTTCTTGCCATTTTTGGAGATTGGCATGACATTGGCTTTCCTCCAGTCCTTGGGCACCTCTCCTGTCTTCCCTGACCTTTCGAAGATGGAGTGCGGCTTGGCAAGAACATCCACCAGCTCCCTCAGCACTCGTGGGTGCATCCCACTGGGGCCCATGGATTTGTGAGGATCCAGTTTGCCTAGGTGATGCCTAACCCAATCCTCCTCAACCAGGGGGAAGCCCTCCTTTCTCCAGATTTCCTCTTTCGCCTCTGGGGGCTGGGATGCCTGAGGGCCAGCCTTAGCAGTAAAGACTGAAGCAAAGAAGGCATTCAGTAACTCCGCTTTCTCTGCGTCCTGCGTCACCAGGGCCCCCACCTCGTTCAGCAGTCAAAACAAAACAAGCCCTTCTTATTTCATCTTGAAAACTTTTTTTTCCTACTGTCTGAAAAACAAAGTTCTCTGTTGATGTATGCCACCAAGCATAATGGTAGGGTAATAAAGCATTGCCATAAAGAATTACAAGAAAGACACCGGTAAGGGAAGAGGGAACTCCTTATGTTGTCAAAGGTCTGATACATGTTCTACTAGATGCCTTCTGTCCAGCCATGACCAACAGAACATGGACATTTGCAGAGCTGAGAGCAATGCTGAGTCAAGTGGAAGAGGTGCTGAGTTGATAGATGATTCACATGGCAAAACCCAACTTGCCATCCTTAGAGAGGCACACAATATGGACAAAGTATCATTCAACCTTCTTAACGTAGCAATCATTTAATAATGGTTTAACAACAAAACTTTTTCCTGACACTTGTACCAGCAGACTCATTTCAAGTGAGTAAACTGAACATAGTTGTATTTTTAATTTTAGGAATACATAGTGTCTGATCTTCAGTTACGGCTCTCAGGGCGGTGCTAAATCTTATTCGATCAAATCATCCCTGCTTCCTGCCAGTTCTGTGGGTTTTTTTCTGTGATACCTTTGTATTTAGAAAGTCTGTGACTTGGAGCTCCCCATACTGAAAGGAGCTAGTTGACATGAGGGGGTTTTCTCATTGCCCCAGAGCTTTTAAGTCATTTGATCTTCTGTTCAGTCTCCTTGGTCTGTTCTTGGAACATCTGTTTCCAAAATAACTGGCACAGTACGGTTTAGGAGGATTGAGTATCTAATCACATCAGGTCTGTTCACCATGATGTTAAATACTCACAGGTCATCTCTGATTAAATTAAGACAGTTCCTTCTCTCCTTTTTCTGTAATTTTCTAAAAGACTGTATAATTATAGGAGAGCCAGCAAACAGTACCAGAGCTAATTCTGACAACTTTCTTTTACATTATCATAAGATAATTTATTGGCAACAGACCTCTAGTGTTGTTGAATGCTGTTCACCCTATAACATCTGATTTTGCTCAGTTTATGAAAACTCTGAATAGTATTAATGTGTCTTTTTTAACAGACAATATAAAATACCTTTTGTTTTCTCTTACATTAGCATGTAACTTAAACTTTTATGCCGGACTTCTTTACCTAAATTGTGTTTACCTTGATAAAGATTTTGAGAGCTTTTCATGCACAGACCAGACAGCTAAATATAGGAATGAATTGTAAGCCCCTGCTTGCCCTGCCCCCTCCCCCCCCCCCCAAGAAACCCAAAACAAAACAATCAAAAAACCAAATCACCTCTCACTGAAAACTCTTTGACTTGAAATCTCTTACCAGGCTGGTAAGAGTTAAGTATTTAATCTGCTTCACAGAAAAATTTTAGATTTAGAATATGCAGAAAACATTATTACCTGCATGGTTAGAAATCATCAAACCTGTAAATGTATTCTTCTAACTGGTTGCGTCTAATGACTTTCACGGCAGTGTTGGTAATCCCTTTTTTCCAACATCAAACTGTCTTCTTCCAATTTGTATTGGGGAAGTCTGAAATTATTAACGAACATACCATCTATCATTTTTGTCTCCAATATGCTCACAGAGTTAGTGGAACGTTTTGTCCTTCCATGGACCGTGTAGGCTGGAAGTCTTGAAGAGCTTATCTATCTTTAACAGTATACAAGATATGCAATGGAAAAGGTTTTGACAAACTGTCATAAGTACTGATGTTAAAAAAAAAAAATATTCTAACACTGTTTTAGTTACAATACTGACTAAACATAGTGTCAGTAGAATCAGTCCTTGAAAATATTATTGCATGTGGGACCACAACACACCTTTGCTGTAGATAAGTGTCTCCATTATACTGCAGCAAATTGAAACACAGAGAAGCTTCCCTTAGGTGTTCTCCGCCATCTTCTCTTTCTGCTTGTTGCTTATTTGGCCTGTTATTGGGCAAGTAACTGATATTTTTTTCAGTGAGTTGAGGTGCCATCAGGATTGCATCTTTTTCTAAGAAAGATTCTGTAGCATCCTGTTTTGACCTCATCATCTAACACTTCAACAATTTCTAAGATTGAGAGTTTTTGGGTGGGTTAAAGAATGTAGGAGACACATGGAAGAAGTTGGGACGTCTCTAGTGAATTAGTGGTAGGTAAACAATCAGATGTGCATAAAATGGGGCACATTCAGATAGTATATTTTGCTATTCAGGTAGTGGTTTTAGTTATGCGGTATGGTCAGTTTTGTATGTTACTGCAGAGCCTACTGAAATTCCTGGCAGTCTGCCCACTGACTATTGGCTTGGGGTAAAGGATGTTGCTCGCTCACTGCTTCTTCCACCACGATGTGCCACTGCCCATGAGCCTAAGAGCCGTTTCCAGAGGCTGTGGTGGTTAACTGGTCGCAATGCTTGATCGTCCTGCAAAAAAAGGACTTTCTAATACGGTTCAGAAACAGATGTGTCCTTTGCTTTCTAGGAACTGCTGTGCCTCCCTGTGAGCAGAAATGCAGTCTTTCTGCTACCTTTCTTATTACCAGCCTGAAGGCTGGGAAAAGACTTGTGGCTGGTTGCTCTGGGGTCTAACAGACTGTGACCGCTCCGTGCCAGAGCCGCTCGCTGGGAGGGTTTCCTGTAACGTCTGAAAGTGACAGTTATTTGCTTGTCTCAGGGGTTTTAAGATCTTACCCTCAATATGCCAAGTCCAGTCTCGATCCTCTTGTTGAGGCTGTCATAATGTTTGTATGCGCATTTTTGATTCTGTCATACCGCAGTCATCGTGGTCATGAAGCAATCTGTGCTCCATCCAAACCATGCTGGGGATATTTACCCGTTTCAGGCGGCTTTTTGCTAACTGGATGATAATTGTAACTGTGGTAGTAGCAATTCTGATAGGTTTATACATGAAGTATCCTAAGGTAATTATCTAGGTGGATGATAGTCAGACATGAACTTTTAACAGGCTGTAAGGTTTACCTGAAGGTTTAGCTTTTACTGGCTTTGACCTATTTTGAGTAGTACAGGCCTAGTCTTGCAAACATTTCTTTACATGTGATTTTACCCATCTGCTTGAAGATGCATACATGAATGGCAGGTTCATTAAAACAGCAATTTAGTTCCTTTTAAAAAGCACAAAAATACGCAGCTTAAAAAAACCCAACCCAAAACAAAATCGAAAAAAACCTAACAAAAAAACCAAACCCAACTTTGCTTGTTTCCCAGTAATGACTGTGATACATGATTTTTCTGTGTCATAATGAATATACATTTACCATCTTGTCTTTGAGCAATTTCAGTAAATACAATGTAATTCTTTAATAACTGATTTTCTCCTTTATGTTTTCAGAGGCAACAATTTTAAGCTATGACGGAAGTATGTTTATGAAAATACAGCTCCCTGTTGTGATGCATACAGAGGCCGAAGATGTTTCTTTACGGTTCAGGTCTCAGCGAGCTTATGGCATTTTAATGGCAACTACTTCTAGGGAATCTGCAGATACCCTTCGTTTAGAGTTGGATGCAGGACGAGTTAAACTAACGGTCAACCTAGGTAACAACCTCTTCCTCCAAGAAATTAACATTTTCTTTACATTTTTCTTTTTGCTTGCAAACATTTATGAAACAGCCTGTTTTAACATTAAAAGTAAACTGAAATGATATATAAACACGTGTCAATGCAACATTTTGCGTATGTACATACACACACAAATACATGCCCATTAGTATACTTTATTTTGTTTTCTTTTGCATTTTTGTATTCTTTATATAGTCTTAACATAATCCATCACAATATTTTTGTACTATTGTGTATTCTAAAAAGAGAAGACTAGTTCATCAGTGGTATTTTGGGGCTAAATTATTATTCTTCATTGTGGAAGTATGATCTCCCTCCACAACTTCTTCACAGTAGCAATTCCACAATTTAAATGTGCAAACAGAAACGTGTACGTAGGTCAGTTCAGTTTTACCTCCACCAATTAATGTACAACATGCAAATGTATCAAAGAATTTCTAGTTTTAACACTGAAGATGTTGCAATTAGATATTCCCACTGATGGATTTCTTGGTCTCCTTTTTTTAGGTGTCAATCTATAGTAAATCCATCTCCTCTTTTTTAAACAATTCTGTAGTGGTATTTCTGTAGTATCGAACGATAACACAACCCTTCAATGCCCAAAGACTGCGGCCCTCAGCAAACAGCCGTGTGAACACAGGAGGCACAAGCCCTTTTACAGAAAAAAAAAATTGATTTCCTGGTTTGAAATACGATGGACAAAATGTTAGGTTATGGCTTTCTTTAGTGTAAAAAAAAAAAAAAAAAAAAGTAGTAAATAAATAAAAGTGCTTCTGCTGTGCGTATGAATAAGTCTAAGTCAGGACCTGAAAGAGAGCAGTACACTCAGGAAAATGCACATTCAGTGCAGTCTTTCCCATTCAGGGGAATGCTATTTTTAAAGGGAATTAAGTATTTTATTGTTTTAATCGCAGATAAAATGATTTCCAGAAAGCATGGGGGGAAGAAAAAGAAAATAATGACCTAACCCTCCGCTTCATAAAAGTGTTGCTCACTGAAACACTGTCCTGGTGTTTAGATTTCGGAAGGGAGAAGGAGAAGCGAAGGTTTTCCTTGTTTACTCTTCTCTTACAGTCCCCTCTAGTGTCGAGCCGGGGCTGCTGCAGGCTGGGGGCGGCGCGGAGCCTCCCTCCCGCGGGAGCGCTTTCTGTAAAAGGGGATGTGCAGGTGCTGGTCCTTGGCTGTTTGCAACCACTTTTCTGATGCGGTTGACGACACATGACAAACTCAGCTATATGGAAACAAAATCTAGGTTTGATGGTATATATGTTCCTCAAAGGTATAAACCAGGAGTAGCTGTACAAACCAAATAGCGTGACGTAGACTTTTTTACAGTAATAAATGCAGGTAGCCCAGCATAGGATCCTGCTACAGACCAGGTCATTCTCTTTATATACAAAACACCACCCTCTGTCAGTTTTTGCCTACTTCTGTAGTTCAGGAAAGCAAATAAATTCATGCCCTAGCAATATTGTTTCTTCCTCCAACACCCCTCCTGTGTGGTTTTCTTTTTTTTTTTTTTTTTTTTTTTCCCCAAGTCAGGCAAGGAAATAAGCTGAAAATAGACAGGATTCTCTAATTATCAGTGTTGATAAGTATGTGATTATTTTCTGTATGTTAATGTAACTTTAAATGTAGTCACTGTTCATTTCTTAAGTCTATACATTAAGAAAACGTAAACCCACAAAACCCTATTGGTAGGCCTGGGGAATGAGCTTTGTATTTTACTACTTAGTTTTTGAAGATCAGCCTTTGAGGTATACTATACATAAGTTGTCCAAGATGTCTGATTGTGGCCAGGCTTGCTCTATGACCCATTGTGACGGAGCACTTTCTAATTACATTGAGAGAAATTACCTGTTCTTTCACAGATGGGGAGAAAGTTGCAGCCTGCCTCAGTTAAGCATCTTTGACATTTAATCCTGATTTTTCACTTAGATTTGTCACCATGTAGCTTTGTTTGAAATTGGCCATTTTTACCCTATTTGTCGTTTCTATTTATAAAGATTTATCGCAGTATATCTGGGTTATAACAGTATGTAAAGACTGATGCTATGGAGTGGCCATATTTGCATGTGTCTGTCCCCGGAAGGGTGGACTGTGATTTTATTGGATGTCTGCAGCTATTACCTTGAAGGATAAATTTTCATTTTTCATCTATTCTTCCCCATCTAGACTGTATCAGGATTAACTGTAATTCCAGTAAGTGCCTATTCAAACTTTTTAAAATGTTATTCCACCATTATAAAATATGCAAACTAGATGAAAAAGATTGTGGACAGCTTGCAAGCACTTGATAATTTATTAATGAAATGTGATGATGAATTATTGTCGTGTAAAAAGTCATCATATACTCTAGTGTGTTTTTTTTGTCCTTCCCATAGGATATAACTTTTAACTAGAATATTAAAAAAGGAAGTATTCTACAGGTTGTAAACATACGTAGAGGAAATGGCGCCTGTAATACTGTATTATTCTAGACAGGCTATTTTATTGACAGTAGCCACAGAATTTTTGAACCAGCATTTCTGATAAGCTGTCACATATTTTCCCCCATGTCGTCCTCCTAGTTTTCTTGACATTTTACCTCCAACTTGTGGTGAGACTGTTGGAACATAGTTGTCCATAGTACAAGAATTTTTATTTTGTAATCCTCCTAGACAATTAACTGCATTTACTGGCTGCTTATAACACAATTGGTTTTACTAAATCTTTGTTTTATGGAAATGTAATACATTAGAATAAGGACATTATTAAGTCTGAGAATAACCATATTTCTATGATGATTTTTTACACTGTAATCATGTAAGAAACCTTAAATTGAACAATTTTTCTCTGTGATATGCATGTTTATGAAACAGAGGGAAACATTTGCCAGATGAATGGACTAAATTTTAACTTCTCTGATATTATTTGGATTAAGAGGCTATATTCTGAAAGGAGAAAAAGGACTGTGATTTTATTTTGAGTCTATGGAATTCCTGAATGGTGTCAACAAAATTATTTGATAGTAAGTATGGTAGATTTGAATTTGGGGTTGTTTTTTCTTTCCCTTCCTAACAGCTTTTGCAGGCCAGAGGACTGGCTTTATGCAAATTGAAACAAAGCTAAACAACAAACTGCGTAGGTAGAATTTGTAGTTGTTAGTAGTTTCCCAAAAGACATTAACATAACATCCCATAACAGTTTTATAGTCCACAAAGAAAAATAGGGAACTGCAGTTATTTATAAAGTGTCATCTGCTAATAGATTTTGTAATGAATAACTTTACAAGACAAAAATATAGCATTTGTATGAAAAAGCAAAGCTTTCTTGGGGCAAGCTTTTAATATAAACCATACTTAAATCCAGACAGACTTTTCAATACAGTAAAGGAAATGCTTGCAGTTACCAAGGCATAAAGGTAGCTTCTTCATATTTAAAAAAACAAACAAACAAACAGTTCAGTTATAAAAACAAATATTTCCACTTGCCAAAAATGTCCATTGACCATTGCCAAAATGTATAAGATCATGAAAAAAATCTCAGAAACATTTTGTTGGTCTGTCACAGGACACTATTTTTTTGATCATGACAAAGTCCGAATTAGAAAAAGATTTCCAAGTATAAGACAAGCAGCTTTTTGAGCAGAAATGTAATGAGTTTGCCTGCTGCTGGTAAATTCCTTTTTCTGTAGGAAAAACAATATTGCTTTTTTCTTAACTTCCTTAATAAAATTAGAAAATCCCTCTGAAAAGGGAATTACTAACATAAAAAAGAAAAAAATCAGTAATAAAGCTACATTACGATAGGTGTTTAGGTTTTTAATCTCTTCTGGACAAACTGACGTGTCATAAAAATAAATTAAAATTATTTCAAGGTTCCATTTTTAAGCAAGTTTTGGATGAAAAGAGAACCTGCAAATACAGAGTAAGTAATAAGCCTCCAGTTAGAGGAATGTAAACAGGAGAAATATATGTACTGAATTGAATTAGCAGTTACGAGTTCTTGGTCTCATACAGAAGCAGCATAACCTGTGTACAAAATATCTTTGGTATCAAATACTCATAAGTTATTTTTCTTTACAGTTTGTTTATAGCCTTTTTGTTATTAGAAATGAACTTTCATGATTAGTTCCATCTCCCTTTGGTGCTTGTGTACTGAACAGATTTTTGTGAGCTTTCGGTATGGTAAGTACTACAATGCTTTCTTATCAGCACTTGCTGTAGTTTTTCAACAACCAGATAATGTTTCATGAGCAATTTCTGTGTCTTAATTTTTAAATTATGAAGAATTATTGCTCTAAGCAGTCCTTAGAAGATGCTTGCTTATTAGACAATATAATGGATTTTAGTGGAACACACACAATTCATTTCAAAGCAACAGCATCCAGAACTTGAGTCTTAATTTGCTAAACACTATAATAGTTCAGTGCCTGTCTTTTTGGGTCTACTGAGAGCTGGAGGTACATCAATCCTGGTTCTATGTTGATAGAAGTAAATCTGGTTTTCATGTTTGAGAAACTTTTTTCAGATTTTCCCATTTCTGTTGCTTAGAAATTAGTCATCTTAATATAATTTCACTGTTGGGACTGAAATACGATGTATTATAGCTAGACTAATAACAGAGCTAAGGTCAGGATGAAGCTATCGGATTTGAATTTGGAGAGACAGCTTTAAAGAAAACGTAAAACCAAAAATAAACAAAAATTGGTGTTTTGCTTGAGAGAAGAAAAGGAAAAGTATGACTGTAAGCACCTTATTTCCTACAGTGAATTACAAACCTAATGAATAAAATATTGCACCTCCTCTTCCTGTTTTCCCTTGAGTGCAGCTGGAAACCTGTCTTTTGCCCACTGCAGATTAAATGACCAACTGTTGGCTGGTCAGAGCTGAGATTTTGGTAGCAATTTGTTCTACACTTTGTCATGCCTTTACCTTTAGCTAATGTCCTGTGTTGTGGAAGAGGTGGCATTTTGTGGTCTTCCTTGTTTGAAATACAGACTTTTTTAAAATTTCAAAATGTTCATCAAACGTCAGGTTGCTTCTGACCTTGTGTCTCATTAACAATATTATGGAGACTGTTCACTTTATGCCATTTTTATGGAACTGAGTGGCATACTAAAGTCAAACTATTTTTATTTTGTGTTAGGTTAGAAGATTGGTATCTTTACAAAACCTTACACCACTAGAAATTCTGTCTCATGTCAATCAGAAAATACCATTGCTGAAATGTTGGTTTTGTACATCCTTAAATCACTTCATTGTGTTCATCAGACCTGCAAGTTTACAGAAGAAAATTGTCTGTCAGGCAGCGAAATAAATGGTCCTTTTAAACTGCAGGTACATTTAGGTCAATGTTGAGACTGACATGAGGAGAAAGGGGAAAACTTATGTTATGAACAGAAATGGCTACTCTGGTTTCAGTATTAGTTTTGATAGACTGAGGAATTCATTTGAAAATAAGACTGAGGTGAATGGTGTTGGTTCAAATAACAAGAATGTGCCGCATTTCTTGGCACTAGTCGTTCCGTCAAAAGAACTGTAAGTTGATTGCTTGGACATTATATACAAAATTGATGAGATAATTCTTAAAAATTGCCTAAGGAGAAATGCTAAAAAAAATTAAAATAAAATTAAAAAATACTTTTTTTCCCTTTCAGAGAGGGAAGTAGCTGTTACATTTTAATTGCAGATTGTAAAGCATAAATTGTAAACATCAGTGAATCCTACTGAATTGAATGGGATTTTTCCCCGGTATTTCTTAGAGACAGAACTTCATCCCACAAAATTTACATGGCAGATCAATACCAGTTTTTCAGTGACGTGTGAACAAATACAGATGTGCTATATTTCCATATTTTTCACTGCTGCAATGTTAAGGGCTACTGTCTTGACTTAATTTAACTTCTCTTTTTTTCCAGTTTTAATGCTTTCAGAGCACTAACATGTGAAAATTTCTAGGTACTTGTAACACTGTAGGTTCCTGGATTTTATGTGCTTTCTTACAAGCATGTGCAATCTTACATGTTATTTCATCTTTTGTGGGGTTTTTTTGCATTGCTATAATTTCTGAAAAATAGTCTACATTTTGTAAGAGTCAACAGAGTAGGACTATAGGATTTTTATTAATTGATACATTATACAAATAGTAATTTTAACTGTTAACTGGTAAATAGCTGGCTCTTATTTCTGAATCTGATACTTTTGTTCAATATGAAAAGATACAGGATAATACTTTTTTTGAATGTTGCTGTGAAAGATTGCTCAACTAGTGGCACATGGTACGGGAGTGATTTAGGTCAGTTCTCTGGTACATGGTTTTGCTTCTGTAGGCAATAATTCAGAGAGTAATCCCAATGAATTCAGTTATGCTGAAATGTAGGACTGCCATAAGAAATGAATAAGAATTGCAGAATGTTAAGAAGCAGGGAGTAGAGCGTACCGTGGCAGTATGCATGTATACTATTCCCCAGCTTTGCTAGCTGGTTGTCCACCTTTTCAAATTAGGAATGATTTCCTGGGCTTTGATGCTTTTCAGTTTGTCCTTCCAGTGAAGTGCCCCTTCACTTGTATTTGCATGCACCTCTCCTTCTGTGTCTACCTAGTTCTTAATCCATTCTCTATATCCTTTATTTTTTTCTCTCATTTTATTTTCTCACTCCGTTTCATTTCTCTGGTTTTGCCTATAATCCTTAATCTCTTTTCCTTGTTTTGTACATCCATCCGATTAAAACTTTGCTTTTCTGCAGATGTGCGCATTACAAATGATTAAATAAAATTATTCCATTTGGAATATGTAACATCTGTTACTGAAGCATTTTTTTTTGTGTCAAGGTATCCTACAAATCCAGACCATGACAAGGAGCTATGTCAGATCATTGGTAAATAACAGGAGAATGATGTGTATTGAAGAACCAACAATGGTGTTCAATTACAGTATATTTACAGTTTTCACATAGATTTTAAACAGCAGGAAAGTTTAAATCAAGACTATATACCCTTTTGAAAGCTACTGCTTGTAAAGATGCATTTTGTTGCAAAGTCCAGAGTCTTCAGCTGTGCTCTTATGGATATTGCAAGATCTACCGTGATAAGCAAGTCACTAATACATTTCCATGTATTAACTTCTCACCATCTGGTGAAAAGAATGAATAGAATATATTATTTGCTCCTTTTTTGTTGTTGTTGGCAGTAGAAAATCATTAAAATGATACAATATTGTAGGTCCCCCCCCAAAATGTAAGGTTTTGTATTTGCCCTGTTTTCTTACACAGCGCTTTTGAATTGTGTGAGGTGGCTTTGACCTTTTTCTCATTCAATATGGCTGACAGTCTGCTAAAAATATGCAAAAGAGCTTTACCATAAGAGGACATATAGCAAATCAGCAGGGTACTTTCACTGCAAGTTCAGTCAGGGACTCCCCTCTGTTTGGGGTGTAAAGTTTGAAAAGATTAGAAATAATTCTTTTAAAGCTTTGGCTATACTTTGCATATTTAGAACGCAGGGTTATTGGATTCTTTCTCATTCAGCAATATCACTTGAAAGACCCCTTTTCAGATGATTTCCTGAAAAATGGGGTCTGCTGCTGTGCAACAAAATTGAAAACACGTGGCCTTTTTCAACCAAGTTCTGATTACAATCTACTAATTGCTAATAGAACCATCATTCGAATCTAATCAAAGGAAATAGGTTGAAAGACATACAAAAAAGGAAAACTGTTTCTTTGCTCGGAGCCTGTC
>WAAD01002368.1:27210-39960 GCA_013389945.1 Fregata magnificens
CCAGGGAAGTAGTCAGTTCAGTGAAATACCAGTAAAAATGAAAGGAGAAAGATACTCTGAAATCTATTCCATGGAACAAACTGAGAGCTGGAAAACTAGGCAGGATAATAGCAAATATATTTGTACTCTAATGTGAGTATCAAAAGCATACATTTCTCATACACACTTTGCCATCTCTTATAATTCTTATAAAGAATCAGAATAATTTTAGCTTTGATTTATTTTATTTCCCCACGAATACTGATAAATTCTATCAGGAAGTTTCCAACTGGAAGGTTAAAATGTGAATAAGCAATAAGCAATGTTAAGTAGTTTTTCAATCATTAGTAAATTCCATAAATAGGTTGTAGAATTCATGTCTGTCTTCTTAGTTATGCCTTTGGGCTAGAAACTGAACTGTGAAGTTGGGTGAATTCAGGGCTAGATTCAGGCACACTCTGTATGGATGGGAGAAGGCAGAGAAAAGGACAAGGGTTCTGTCCTGGTTAGTGAATTTCATGGTGGCACCAAAGGCAGGTCTAGGTGGAAGATGAATGTGTTGGACCAGATTTCATTTACAGATGGCTACGTATTGATTAACTGTTCAACACAGCACTAAATAAACAAACTATTTGGAAGAAAAGATTTTAGGTCTCACTCTATTGTCTTTAACCCTGAGCTCAGCCTTCTGGATTCTGGCTATCAAATTTTCATCTGGTCTGAGAACTGCAAATCTTCCACTCACTCATGTCAATGTAATTTTGAGGTTAGAAATGCTGTTACAAATTCTGGAAAAAAATAATGGTGCCATGTTTTCAGCCAGATTATAAAAAGGCCGTGTCCAGTGAATACCATAAATATGTTACACATCCACTTCTAAATTGAATATTTTCTGAGTTGAAACCAATGGAAACAGTATCTGAGAAGGAACAGAATCTCAAAGTCTCCAGAAACTTGTACAGAGCAGAAAATAGCAGTTCTGGAAAAATAGCTATCATCTGTTTGAAAGAAATGTTCTGGCTAAGGGAGGCACTGGAAGAGTATTACTGTTTCTAATAAAAAGATTAAGCTTTAAGTGAGGTCACTCACTGCCTCATGGGAAGAGAAGATGAAAACACGTGAGAAACCATTAAAAACGGTGGATTTAGTTCTGTTTGCCTGGATTTACTGACCCTGGTTAGCTTTTCCTGATCTTGCAATGTATTAGAGTAAATAGTGCAACAGTTATTTCCCAATATTGGTTGCTCTTTATGTGAATAAGTGAATAAAAATATTGTGTGACTGAGTGAATAAAAATGCTTCATTTTTCTCATTGCTTACCATTTCATACTGACATTCCACAAAATCATGCACTTTTAACAGCTACTACAAGACTGAGGGGGTGAAAAATGTTTCGAAATTCTCTCCTGTCTAGGCTACTGTCTTATCTTGGGCACTTGGGACCACAAGCTCCAGCTGATTTAATTTCTCTTGCATTTCCATGGATATGAGATCATTTAAATCAGGTTGATAACAAATGAGATAAAAGGAGCAAAATCCTTTTCACTTTTAAGTCACACAAAGCACCTAGGCATTGACTCAATAGTAACCACAGATTTCCTTTTTATGTTTCTGACTGTAGCTGAAAAGCATGGTAAAAAGAACAAAGCTGCTTATATTCTGTGAAAGACAGAATTATTAGGACACTAGCATTTGTTTAGTCGTTGCAGTGAAACACAGCATAAAAAGGCAATGCGATAAACTGTCAGAGATACACTGTCTGTGGATCAGAATGCAGATGGGATTGTTCAACTCTGACTACATTTGTAAATAGTGTGGGTCAATAAAAGTGAACAGACACAATGGAGCAGTGTTGAGGAGACTCCTCAACACCTCCATCATATGCAGATTGGAGGGAGATGGGAGTTGTTTCTGTCCAGACTTATTCAGGTATCCTGAACCTGAATATACACATATAGTTCAAAGTTTTCCAAAGGAAAACTAGTCTGCAAACCTTTGCTTTCCAGTCTGCAGGCCCCTCCAGGAAGCACAATGCTGTCCCTTCATCTGTCTCTCACAGATGACAGCAGAATATCAGCAATCTCAGCACCACAGCCCAAATAAGGCCTCACATGTGGAAACCTTATTTTTGTTACTGTTCATGCAACCATTTGGCCTGCTTCCTAACTCATCTCCCTACTCTGGCTTTTGCACAATGTTCCATACCAGCTTATGTTTGGGGTAAAGTGGGGTGGGAATATAAACTTTTTCCTGGCAATGGCATCAAACCGCCTTCCAGCCTCCTGGATCTCCTTTCAGATGCAGGACGACTTTCAGATGAAGAAAGATGCTGTTGAGTTCATGAGGTGAAGCTGAACTGCAGCCATGACTCTGATATCCTCATATGACATTTTGGAGCCCATACTTGGGTCCAAGAGAGCGGCTATTACTTCACAGTGTCTCATGTCCCGCAACTCCTACTAGGCAGTGGCTATCCTCTTTGGTCTTAGCAAGTCTGCCAATGGCAAAATTGCGATTAAGGTCTCTGAGGCCATTCTTCAAATACCTGTCTTTAAAACAGTACAAACTGAAAACAGTTGAGAGTTTGAATCCTGCTTGCTTCCCAACTTAACGTGCCATGTAAGTATATTCACTACTGCACAAAGAAAAAAGGCAGGTGTCACACTAGGGCACAACAATAGTCCACTGACCACTGTATACTAGATATCCAAAACCACAGCCCAATCTTTCAGGAATTCATGAAAATTCCTCCTTATTCACATGTTCGATCATGCAATTTTATATCTTTGAGAAGAACAGGCTGTTGGAGGAGAGGAATGAAGGAGGCACAGATACAGCATAGAGGATTTTTCCAGGGTCATCAAGTTGCTATCTAACTTACATCACAAAAGTTACTAATGATGTTTGTAATTCTTCCTTTTACTTGAGTCATCTGTCCAGTCTTTTCTCCTTTTTGTTTTTATTTCATATTTGTATACCACACAAAATGTAACTGAGAAAAAAAAAAGGTAGGTAAACATTAATTAAGAATTATATCTAAAAATGAAATTAGGACCACATTGTTTCTGTCTAAATATAGAAATACTATAATTTTGTCTATTATGGGCCTTCCTCAGAACACAGATGGTGTGAACTGTAGGTTAGGGGCTCTCAGTAATCAACAACCAAATTGTCAAAAAGCGTGTAAGCAATAATTTGCTGCCTTTCCCTTCGAAAGCAAAGCATGAAACTCACTACTATAATATACCTGTACGTTGAGATGAGAAAATAGATCAAATCTTGTTTGGAAAATGAAAAATGAGAGTGATTATTAAATGCTGGAATAGAAAGACTGACAATTCTAAGGTCTCACGTTGCAAACTTTATCTTTTGTATATAGTCTAGTAAATCCCAGTCGGAGTCTTCTAATGAGAAAGAGCTGCCAGATCAAACCTCTGTGTTTCCAAAACTATGTACCAATTGCCTAGAAGGGCCACTTTTGTTTTTTTCATGGTGAAAAGATACGCTCGTGTTGCTTTTTCCTAAACACAATTACTTAAGTTATGCCAGTATGCAGTTGCTGACTTACAAAAATGCAGGGTGATGATGTGGGGTGATGATGTGATACCATCATACTGCAGTTTGAGTTCAAGATCTTTTTTCACTGCTATGCCTAATAGTGCCAGAGGAAGGCAGAATTTGAACATATTTTCTATACCTAATTGTAGCAAAAGCATACACGACTACTTCACAAACAAGCTGTGAATAATCAATAGATCGTATGGAGCTTTCTTAACACTAAGAACTATATTTAAATTACAATGCTCAGCCTTGAAAAGAAGCAAATGCTGCAAAATGATCAAGACTAAGAGAAGAAGAAAAAAATCATCGTAGGAGAACACAAAAGCACTTTGCCAATGTAATGCCTCTCAAACTTCAGGGCATGCATCTGCACAGAGAAGCCATCTCTTTGGCTTATGTACAATGGTATATCAGCTTACAAATGACAGGGTATTGCAGGTGCCGAGGCTTTATTATGAGGTAAAACTTGTGGTCACAACACTCTGGTCCCTGTGTTAACTCCATTTTAATTTTAGATTATTGACTGGACATGAGAGGTAAAAATGCTTTTGCAGTTACGGAATTGTCCTATAATTGACAATAACAGACTTCAGTTTCTACATCTGATACAGAATTTCTAGGGCAAGTCACTTTATCTCTCTGTGAAGTGTTTATAGTGAGTTTATAGAGTTCATAATTTTACAAAAATATTTAGGAACCTGTTGCTATAATAGTACAATCAAAGAACACAGCTGAGGTCTTAATTGCAAAGAAAAGAAAAAAACCAAAACAACCCACCTTAAAAACTAATTTTAAACTAGTTTTTAAAAGGACATTAAAATTCCCACGCTTGGTTTCTGCATGCAGTTATCACAGGATGGTTAAGTGGGGTTGCACTGAGTCACATTAACATGGATGATCTCAAAGGAATTACCTATTTCAGATAGTACTTGACATTCAGTAGAGGGAACTCTTCTCTCTGTGCTACTCCTGCTTGCAGGAAGGTACAGGGAGCTGTTAGAGAAGCAAACTATTAGATGCCATTTCAGAAAGTATTCCTGATCAGAAATTTGAAGGAGGTAAGAGAAAAGGAAGTATCGACAGTGTTGCTTTTAATCTGTGTTTCATCAGTGCCTTTGGGTCACAGCTTTCAAACCTGACCTTGTCCCAGCTACTTGTGGCTGTTATAGAAAAAGTACCCTCTTCCTCGCTCCTCAGTATCCTGAACAACCACCTTTAAATAGCATTCTTTACCACTCCAGGTGACACATCTCCACTTTTCAGGAGGACTGAAAATGTAAAATATCAGTATGTAAAAGATGGAGAGAACATGGATTTTTTTTATCTGAAGTTTTAAAGTTTATAAACTGAATCAGTTGTGGTGATCAGTGAGACAAAGTCTAGTTGGAGGCCAGTAAGCAGCAGTGTACCCTAGGGGTCCATACTGGGTCCAATCCTGTTCAACATCTTCATTAATGATCAGGATGATGGGGCAGAGTGCACCCTCAGCAAGTTTGCTGAGGACACAAAACTGGGAGAGGTGGCTGATATGCCCAAAGGTCGTGCTGCCATCCAGCAGGACCTCAATAAGCTGGAGAAATGGCCTGACAGGAACATCACGCAGGTCAAAGAGAAGTGCAAAGTCCTGCACCTGGGCAGGAATAACACCAGACACCAGTACATGCTGGGGGCTGACCAGCTAGAAAGCAGCTTTGCAGAAAAGGACTTGGGGGGTCTTGCTGGACACCAAGTTGAACATGAGCCAGCAATGTGCCCTTGCTGCAAAGCAGGCTAATGGTATCCTGGGCCGCATTAGGAGGACTGTTGCCAGCAGGGGAAAGGAGGGGATCCTTCCGGTCTCCTCAGCAGTGGTGAGGCCAGTGGACTGCTGTGTCCAGTTCTGGGCTCCCCAGTAAAGACAGATATGGACCTATTAGAGAAAGCCCAACAAAGGGCCACAAAGATGATTGAGGGACTGGAGCCTCTCTCCTGAGGAAATGCTAAGAGCTGGGACTGTTTAGCCATTTTAAGATTATGGAAAACTGCATTTTGCAATGACAGATTACATGCTCTTTGCTTTAGCACCAAATAGAACTACGAAGGCAGCACTCTCTTGCCTCTCTGCAGTTTCTAGAACATCCTACGCACCTAAACCCAATGTATAAATCCCACAGGCCTGTATTTCTGTTTAAAAAAAATAACAGTGCAATATATTTTCTGGCTAAGGGCTAGCAGCATCCTGCTAAAACCTTACTCATTCTGGGTTTTGGTTTTTGCGGGTTTTTAAATATTTTTCTTAACTGATAAATGTAAGAAGGAGAGATAATCTTTTTGATTATCACTGAAAATTTTGAAGCATAAGAACTACAGTTTCTGTTACAACATCATCTAACAAATCCTGGAGACAGATTCCTTGCTTATATAATGTGTTAAGGTAACTACCTTGCAGTTATAAAAGTTTAGGTTACCTGGGACCTCTACCAAGGAGCTTACAATGTTTGTCCCTAAGCCTTTAAATGGCTATACAGGTGAGTCCATCCTCATGGCACTGAACCACTTAAATTCTATTTGATGTACCTGTAAGTCATGTATACACTTTCAAGGTAAGGGTCTAAATATGTCATAGGTAAAAAACCCAACCTCCTCCCAACTCAAAAAAACCCCTTTGGCTACAATATTACATCAAAGGCCTGCAGTCTGTCACATGTCTAGTTGGTTCTATTGTCCTGGGAAGCTGTCCTCAGGAATCACTGTATCATCTGTAGGGATTTTAAAGTTATATCTCATTCACCTTGATTTCCCCCTTTTGTCTTTTTCATGATTAATACATTTCTCTGCTCTTTGAAGATGCTTCATTATTTTCTAGTTCCATTAGTCATTCTTGTTGGGATGACTAAAACCCATGACTAAGAGAACATAGATTAGGCTAAAAATAATAAAATACAACAGTAATTACTAGGAAAGTAATTAACAGTTACAGATTTTTCACTCTTCCTTTTTACGAGCTTTACAATTTCTCAGCTTCAGCAAATCCAAATGTACTCAGGCCAGTTCTAGAATATTTACTTCCAAGAAAAAATAGATGCACAAGAGTGGGAATTCATTGTACAAGATACCAGTTTTCTCTTAAAGAAAAATGAAACTACAGTAATCAGAAGGTGTATTAAAATATAATTTTGCAGTAGGTGCTTTTATTTACTTTGGGTTTTGCTTTTTGTAAAGAAAAGTACCATAACATTCAACAAAACTTATCAAACTTTCCATGAAATAAATGGATTTCTGTGTTTATATTGAAAAGGTTTAGCTGGATTTAATATCCAATATTAGAAACTATCCTTGAGTCCTTTCAAGGCCTAAGGATATATCCAACAGATTTGATGTCCTGCCTAATAAGAAGGGTTACAATAATAGTGCAAAGAGTTGCAACAATAGTGCAAATTTAGGCTAATATCGCTGAACTAGTGCAATGGTTAGTATGTATTCTGGTAGTCCAGTGTAAGATTACCTTTCTACTTAACATTAAGTCAATCAGGATTGGATGCAAGCTAAGTGACAAGATTACACAAAGACTTTGTGTTGTCAGAGTTAAGCCTATAACAGTAGAGAGTTCATTAATACATCCCGACTGAAGGAAAAAACTGAGATATACAGAGAATCCTCAAAAGTGGGCTGTTACTTGGACAGCATAGGTATTGCTCCTGTCACTGCTGTTCCATTGCCATTTTCTATTACCTCATTCATAGAAATATACAGCTATTTCTTGGTGAAATTATTCTTCATATAATTATCAATTATCACAAATAATTATATATGTTATATAATAAAATAATTTATTACTATACTTATGCTCTTAATTATGCTTATTCTGAGTAAACATAGCTAAATTAATATTATAATAATGCTTCAGGCATCACTCAGATATTAGAACCACATAGCATCATGTGCTGTATAAAAGCAAGGATGGTGCTGAAGAAACAACACACAAAGAAAGATTAAAATGGACAGCAAAACTAAATAGTGAGAAAATATGGCAATCTAACAGGCAACATTCCAAGCACTTTGTGTACCAGACGCTTACAATTTCATATATCACTCACAGGAAAATACATATGGGGAGGAGAAAAATGAACTAGCTTGACTGAAGAATACCCAGTACTTGTTCCCAACTGAGGGAACTGAGGTCAAGAGACCTGATGAAAGCCCAATAGACCTCAGTCGGTACAGTAAAGGTAGTTGAACAACTACCTTACTCTTATTCTTTTTTCCAGTAATAAGTTCCAACTCCATCTAAAGTAAGTGTCAAGACAGAAGGTGATAGGAGAGGAAACTATTACTATTGAGTGAGCATCTAAAATACCTAGAACATAATGTTATCGTGTTCTACTATTTCTCCTCCAAGTGAAGGAATAAGTCATAAAAAAAATACATTTGTCTTTACTCATAACATCAAAATCTATATCGTAATAAAAGATTTTGAAGTACGAGATCTGGGAATGGAGGAAAACCCCATAGTAGCATAGTAGCAATGATGTAGTAATAATATTGTCAACATTTCTTTTTCACATAATAAAACATTGAACGTTTTTTCCTTTTTTTTTCTTTTTTGTTTCTCTTTTTTGTTGTTGTTGTTTTTTTGTTTTTGGCAAGATGCAATTTCCTAACAAAGGTTTCTGTACTATTTAACTGTATTAAGCTTCATGAAAGGGCTCTCTTTGTTCTTTTTCTATTTCTTTTTTTATCTTTACATCTTCTTTGAACTACCTTTTTTACTGAGAGCTAATACTTCCCCCAATTTCAGGCCTCGCTACGAGGGCAGTCACAGCCTTTCATATCCACCATGAATTATGTTTAATTAATGAAGGCAATAAATAGGATAGTAACTGTATATAAATAAAATAATCACTGTTAGTTATTTTTAAAAGCCCAAAATATAACATTGTAAGAGAGATCAGAAAATGACAATATCCCTGATTGAATAATAGGTCTATTTCTATTCCTATGTTTTTCCTATTTTGAATGTATGAGGTTTTATAACTGCAGTGCCCTTCCAAGGCTGGACTCTTAATAGCTTGTACACTGAAGCACATGCCAGGAACATTGAAATGATACTGATAAGCCCAACTAAATCAAATTAAATAAATGGCAGGAATAATCATCTAGTTGCTTGCATTTCTACTCCTATACAGCAGTAGGATCAGACACCCTTTTCTCCATTTTGTCAAAGCAAACGCAACCACTATTTCCTGCATCTCCAAAGCACAGATGATTTGATTATCAGTGTTTTTATCTGTGCTGTATACTGCACCTGCACAGGAGAGACTGCATAATCTTCCTCTGCCCTCCAAAGTTTCCATAAAACCTCTTATAATTTATTTTCTGTGTATCTTAGTTACCTTTCCCTACATGTTTAACTAGGCATTTGAAATTAGTCTGATTGGCTGAAGTAACTAATTTTCTACACTCTTGAACATACTGGAATTAATTCCCTATACTACTTTAGTAAAAGCTTGACAGTTAGGTCCTTTTTTTATTAAATTATACCTTGATTTAAAAGTTGCTAAATGCTTAAAGTTTTGTGTAATATACAGAGTATGAACAGCAACACAAAGTTGGTATTATGTTCTGTAACCCGTCTTGATTTTTAATGTAAATTAGCAGCAGTGGCCAAACACATTGGTGCCATCAACTGGTTCCACTGTGGTTGTTACAGCTTAGATAAAATCACCTTCACATCCCTGCCAAAAGAAATGAGTCTCATTCCCTATGCCATGCTTCTCATGGTGTTTCTGCACCAATGGTAATGAAATTATTTGATGATACAGACTATAAAGGTGATGTAACAACTTAGAAGTTGGAAAGCTACTATTTGAATAACATGGGAGCCCTTTATAAAGCATTGGAGTCTTTTCTTTCTAAAATAACTGAAACTCAGCTGAGCAGTAGTGTGCATCTGTATTTGGGGTATTATAAAACTCATCATAGCTATCTGAAGACCAACGTGCCTTTGTTATTTTATCCTGCTCTTAACAGCAGGTGGAGAGCAACAAGGGTAGGATCCTAAAGTGGAAGAAAACATTGTGAAATAGAGTCATCCCAGCAGTATAGGAAAAGTGAAATTAAAATTAAAATTTATTCAAGGCATATGCTTGAGTAGTAAAAGTACAGCATATGATCATGTGAAATACTGATGTGTGTTAATTTAGTTCAGTGCAAATACGAAAGCTAAAGGCTGCTGTTTTCAGAAATGCAGCTCCTGAACAGACTGTAAGTGACAATAAAACCCAGTTCTCACCCTTAAAGTTCCAATTACTTGTCAGAAGAAACAGTATCAGACAAGTCAAATCAGATACTAATTTCTCTGCAAGAAATAAATACAAGGAAGGACATTCAGGCAAGGGGTCTGTGCTGTAACTGCAGATAAAGATGTCCTATAAATACAATACAACAAATTGCCTACTGGTCTATAAAAATGCAGTACTAGTTACTATGAATTAGACAATAGGCACGCTGTCTACTGAACGTAATGTAATACATTCAGCTGGACTGTTATAACCTAAGGTGCAAAGTTGCATTCATATGAAGAACCAATCACGCAGAACACACTGAACTATTCCATTTTCACCAAGAAACAGCATCCTAATAAAAGACTAGCAAGGCTAGCTTGTAGTAACCTGGAACACTAACATCTCTGCAATCCTCAATGGAGTTGACACCAAACATGCCACAGTAAGGTATGTGAACAAATTCTTTAGCACAAGATCTGCAGAAGATTGGTTGTATCAGCTGACAATCATGTTCACAGACAGCAATTTATTATAGGTTCAGTGAACCCCTACAAGCAGGAAATTCTGTTATAAATACAAACTACACTGTTCCAGGTAGACAGCTGATACCATCATGATGTTACTCAACAAGAACTTAAAACTCAGCTCTCAGGTGTAAGTCATAGCTCATCTTATATTGTGGGCAGTTCTGACGATTTATACATAACATTCTACACTAAAATGATACGATTAGTTAAAATGCATCAATGAAATAGTGTCCCTCTGATTAACCTGTGTGCATGCTTACTGGGTATTCCCATCACTTATTGTTGTAGCTACAAAAATCCCAGCAGGACAGCAGTCAGTATATATAGTTAGATCTCATATGGGTTATAGATTAATAATTATACAGACTGTGAAAATTATCATAAATGTTTGTGTCGTTCTATCTGAAATAAATATTCTTTAGTCCATAGAGTATTTCAAAGGAGCAGTGGCAAATGGGTATAACACTCCCTGCTAAATTAGATAGCTTAGATTTTTAAAAATTGACATGACATGTCAAAACAGGTTGTTGTCAGAACACATACAGTGGTGTTTTTTAAAAAAATTCTCAACCTACCTCTATTAGTTTACCATGCTTTAGAACACATCACTCAGAATTAGTCATTTTATGTAACTTGGGAATTCTCTGACCCAGTTCTTCAGGAGAGCTACAACAGGTCTATAGCAACTTGTACCCAATGTGGATATAATGCATTCTATTCCCCCTGTTAATCTTCATGTTTATGTCAGTTCCTCTCTGTTTATCTTGAAAGTTGCCATCAGGCCCCCCAGTCACCTTTTAGCATCTGAGCATCTTCAAGGCCTACAATAGTGAAAATTTCTCCATTATCTTGATAAAGAAAATCTTTACCTCTTTTTCTTGAGCAGTGTGTCAACTTACTCTGAGTTTCACCCTTACCACCAGTCCTTAGAGCGAGTCCTTTGAGATCTCTAAATCTCCAGGGCTTATTCAATCCTTGATTCCTCTGTTAAGACTGCCAACAGATGTACCATTTAATATTTTATTTCAAATCCTCACTTTCTTAACTTGATAGCCTACTTCAGCAACCTTATCTTACACAGGTAGATACTACTCGGCTCTGTAATCCCATTCCAGCCAATTGCACAGATCCTTAAATACCATTAAAAAGTTGCTCCACAGTCTGGGGAGCTATATCAGTTTACAGGGGCTGAAAATCTAGTCAATACCACTGCCTGTACAAAGTCTACCTATGAGTAAGCATGCATGATTTATTGTTGCTTTAATACAGTTATGCATTTTTAATCACTCATTTACATTAAACCACAAAAGGCATTCAAATTCACAGCCCTGTCTACTTACTTTGCATCAGCTTCATTTCTCTTTTACCAGATTTTTTGAAATATGGTGAAGAACGTGCTCAAATGTAGGTCAGTGCAATAAAGCATAAAGGTTTTTATTAGGTTTTGTTGAAAAGTTGCATATTTTTTTTCTTAATAGCAGAGTATATTGAGTTGGTTTGGTAAAACAAAAGGTAACAAAATCACATCTTTGCCTTTTATGAAAACTGTATATGAAATGCATCACAGAATGGTAATACGGTATTCACATCATATAAACACTTACATGAAGTAAGTGGTCATATTTGCCAATTACTCCTGTGGACTAAACCCTCAATCTTATTTCATTTATAATTTAGAACTCTAATAATTCTAGATATAATAAAACCAGCCACAGGCAATAGAAGAAAATAGAATTTCATAGGAAATCTAGTCCCTTTTACATCCCTTAAAATGCCCTCAATAACCCATATCAAACTTAAAATACCTTGTCCAGAAGATTCTAAACTTTACAAATTACAATATACCCCAAAAAGGGATTTAGAGAAATAAGAGTGTCTTTATTTTGCAGAGGCTCCCCCAATAAGGAATCTTTTTGGTGAAAATGCATAGAGGAACTATGCTAGGATGAAAGCAGACAAGCTAAAACAAACAAACAAAACCCAGCTTTTCCCTGCCTGAAGAAAATTCTGTCCTGATTCTAAATCTGGCAGTTGCTTTAACCCTGATGTGTGTGAGAACACACACTAACCATGTACCTGAAAGATTTTTATAACCATTAGAGCAACAAGCTAACTGTGGTTTGTCTCTGGTGTTCCAGAAGACACCAGACAAACTATGCACCATGGAAAAGATGATGCCTTCTGCTCCCACAGATATCATCACTGGTAGCAAGCATTACTTCAGTCAAGTAAAATGTTCATTTATTTAGAGAGTGGAACATCTCCACTTAGGGTATATGTTGCTTCCGAGACCATACTCCCGAAGGAATTATAGCACAATTTATATTTGTGCCCTATTGTGTCCAGGTTAATCATTGGAGGGCTGGAAGGAAAAGGACAATCAGAATGATTATATCTTAAACCAAACTCAAAATTCACCA
>WAAD01002369.1:0-18595 GCA_013389945.1 Fregata magnificens
AACTATTACAATCAAATTATACTCTATTTCGAGATATAGCTCGCTTTCTAGTTTTGCTCCCAGTAGAAATGTATATGTGACACAGGATTACCACTTTATAGGCCATTTCTTTCCAGTTTCAGAGTAGATAAAGTGATAGACACTTTATGTCTAGAGAGGGTCTCTCCCAGAAGAAAACTGGACATACCAGCAACACTATCAGGGTTCAAAAGATTCTTGTCTCTTTTTGACAGGAATATTACAATTCTGACAAATTATATTGAATGGCAATTTCAACTGACATACATTTTTGCCCTCTTTAAAGGGAAATAGATGAGAAAAAACTAAGATCTTTAGAAAATGGTCCTGAATTGTAAGCTTAAGGAAAAAAAAATCCTCTCTGGCTGAAAGTTAAATTCTCATCTCAGTTTCATATGTTCAGTTTCTCTGGGTAGACTTTGAGAGCAAATTATGTAACTGCTCTAGTTTTCACTTCTTCATTTGGAAAGATGGGAGAGGTTTACATTTTCATAAGTAATTAACAATTTTAAGTAATCAATTTGATGGACTGAGTTTTCCAAATGTGATGATGAGCTTTCCTTTGGAAAGCAAAAGCATGCCAGTAGTGATCAACTAAAAATGAAGGTACCTAGAAGTGACTGACTACTCGCATGTTAAAGTTTACACTGTTGGAATTGTAATATTATAGGAGTTTAGCAACGAGTCTGCTTTGGTGATCATCTGGACAGTCTAGTTATTTACATCAGTGTCATGTAAATTAGCAGCTAATAATGAAACAGCTTCGTTTTGATTCAGCAGTATCAACAGTGGTTGTAATGTCATGAAACCCTCTTGTTCAGAGGGTAATGGAAAGAGAAGAGGAAAAATTTCAGATTTTGTCATCTACAAAACTGTTTGTTCTCTTAAGCTTTGTCATAACTACATTTTTGCTCTCTCTTGGACGTTGACTTTGCAGTAGATCTGATGGGAATATGTAAAGTGAGATGAGTGAAGTTGAGCAGAGGAGAAACTGTTTTGCTCATTCTTTTCAGGTCTCATTTTTGTTTTCATTTTGCATCTGAAAAAGAAGAAACTTTCTGAGCCAAACAGCATTTCATCAGAAACGTGTGTTTGGGTTCTAGTTCATTGTACCTCAGTCTGAATCACACAGCCAGCAGGGTCTTGGAGCTAAAGCTTGCAGTCCCAGCTAGGCACCTGATCACCCTGCCTGCTTTAGTCCTTGCTTACCTGATACATCTTTCTCCCAAACAGTGCATACAAAGAGGTATACACACATCTGTGTATGAACATATCTATATATATATATAGATATAAATAGATATATTTTTCCCTGAAAGCTTTGTGGAAACTATAGCAGTGAATGAGTAGCAGAATTATTTCTGCTACTGTTAGCAACAAATAAAACCTAACAGCTTAAAAAGCAGAAGGAAAAAAGAAAGTACTTTTATTTTTAATATTTTCTTTATTTTAAAATCATATTTTGCAATTTTGGAAATTCATAATACCAGCAAGTTTTGTTCTCAGTGGATATGGATTCCTCACATCCATATCAACTCAAGTACAGATCATGTCAGCTCCAAGTAAAAGACTGTGTCCCATCCTAATAGATGATGGGTTTTCATATTTTCCCCACCTCTCAGCTGTTCCATGGCAATTTGGCCTGCCAGGGCACAAGGATTACAATACTTAAAAAAATGTAAATGGGACATACTACCACAGTACATCTCCACAGCTGTACAGGCAACTCTGCTGTACACTGCCTCTTGTTAGAAAATGAATGAAGTTCAAGGTCTTGAATGTTCTCTTCAAAGTATTCCAGCACTTGGCTTAGGATACTTAAGGAAAAAAACATCACCTAAATCTTCGAGATGAAGAATATGGTTGACAGTTCCAGTCCCTTGGCACAAGGGAGCTGTCTGCAGGTACAGGAGAGCAAATGAGAGAAAAATTGAATATTTTCAGGGGACAGTCCAAGGCTGCAAAGCAATTCACTTCAGAAACTTGGAACTGTCATAAGTGTCGCCACTTCTCACTCTAAGTGCTTTCTCTAACAATACCTAGCAACACGCTTCTGAAAAAAAGGAAAACGCAAGGCAAAATAAGTCACATCATTTCAGGTACTTCTGTCTCAGGGGGTGGCTTAGAGAAAAATCAACAGTTGAGAGTTGTTAGTCATATAATTTAAAACACTGTGGAAAATCTTCAGATACTAGAAAGATGGTCTGAGAATAGAATAGAATAGAATAGAATAGAATAGAATAGAATAGAATAGAATAGAATAGAATAGAGGACAAGAATTGAAAAGTTTAATTGCACATATTGAAAGGGTACTATCTCATGTGCAGAAAGCAAAACATTCTATTTGTTGTATATAACAACCTTATACCTGAAGGTGAAACATGCACTGGCAGCACTCCATGATGGGTGATTTTATCAATATTATTCAGTATTTTCTTGTGTTCTCCAGTCTGCCCATGTGCAGCCACCTGTAATCACATGCCTTATTCTCACGTTATAATTTCTTTAAGGTGAGATTGCATTTTTTTGTGGTGTTTGTACAACACCCAGTTTAATAAGCTTTTGTTTCTGCAGTGGAATTACTCAGTCCTACAACAGTACAAGAATTGTGGCTGCTAAAAGCTGTCAACCCATATTTTGTGTTCTTTGAGTGTAATATATAGAAGGCATAGAGTTGAAGTAGGTCATTGTAGAGTTCAATAGGACTTGGATGTGACCTGTTCCGATCTAAAACATTTATCTCCTCCTATCTGAAATAAATGTGGACTGCCTCCTTATGTAGCTCCAGTGCTGTCTCTGTCTGTTAACAAGTACAAGAACCATTGCCTTGTTTCCTGTATACTTCTTCAGTGTTTGTTTCGGAGCATTTCTTCATGTTTTCTCTCAGACTAATGAGCCACCTTTCTCCTATTCCTTTGCCAGAGTGCCTATCTAGCTTGTTTTCTTCACTTTAAACATAAAATTACTTATGGCAGTGAGAATTTTTTTTTTTAATTCTATCACAATTTCACTGTACATGGACACAGACATTTCAGCTTTCTGCTGTCACTGACAGCTCTGAAATGGCTAACAATGCAAGTCTGCCTAAGAGGAAAAAGCGGGGAGGGGGAAACTTTAGAGGCACTTAGCTTGCTGCTTGACTTTTGATTCAGTTTATCTGATGTTTGTTGCTGTGCCAGATAGGTGTCAGACTCAAGAAAACCAAACATATCTAAAAGTGAATAGAATTTTTATAAGCAATTTTTTGGTTTGTCCTCAACACCACAACACTGCTCTCTGTTCTTACTGTCTAAAAAAAAAAGGAAGAAAGAAAATTCCTTCTCAAATCCCAAACATTGCACTCAAACTTATTTCCTGGAGAAAAGCTGAAGGAATAAATACAGGGTTAAGAAAGGGGATATTGCTTTCTGTGCTCACACCATCCTTCTCCATCTGTAAGGTAAGCTCCATTGCTGAAGCACAACAGTAGCATAGGAAGGATGAAAGGGTCAGCCTTTGCCAGCTCCTGTACCCAATCCTCTCTATGACCAGTACAGTGGTGAAGAACAAAGAATTCATAACAGGTTGTCGTGAAGCAAGTATGAAAAAGGTAGAGGAATACAGCTGTAATGGAAGACATGCAGGTACTAAGGCTAGTCATGTAGTAGTAGAGAGAAGACAATATAGGACAAATTATAGAAGTACTTTGTGTAGGAGCAAAGCAATATGATTGTCTTTTTGTTTTTGTTTTTCCTGAGTTGGAAAGGACCCACAAGGATCATCGAGTCCAACTCCTGACCCTGTATAGGACAACCCCAAAATTCACAGCATGTGTTTGAGGGCGTTGTCCAAATGCTTCTCGAATATTGTCAGGCTTGGCGCCATGACTGGGGAGCCTGTTCCAGTGCTCCACTACCCTCTGGGTGAAGAACCTTTTCCTAATATCCAACCTAAACCTCCCTGGCACATCTTCCTGCCATTCCCTCAGGTCCTATCACTGGTCACCAGGGAGAAGAGATTGGCACCTGCCCCTCCTCTTCCCCTTGTGAGGAAGCTGTAGACCGCGATGAGGTCTCCCCTCAGTCTCCTCTTCTCCAGGCTGAACAGACCAAGTGACTTCAGCCGCTCCTCATACAGCTTCCCCTCTAAACCCTTCACCATCTTCGTGGCTGTCCCCTGGACACTCTCTAGTAGCTTCGTATCCTTTTTATACTGTGGTGCCCAAAACTGCACACAGTACTCAAGGTGAGGCCGCACCAGTGCAGAATAGAGCTGGACAATCACCCCAGGTGATGCACCCCAGGACATGGTTCACCTTTAACTTTTGTTTTCCTGTGTTTGCATGAGGAATGTTTTGCTTTCTGTGCTTTACTCAGACCAAATAATACCAAAAAAGAACACAGTAGTGTTCTAGGCAAGTTTACTAAGTATATGCAATCATGGGAGGCATAGCTGCATAACAACTGCTTGCAGTTGCTAGCTTTTTCCAATTTTCTTAGCTCTCAAATAGTTGTATGTGGGTTTTGGCAAGATGTGGATTGGGTGCAAATGTAGCTGGCAAAAGAAAAGATGTTGTAAATCATTTACCATTGTGCATGATCCCTTTTTTAGCAGAGGCTGCACACTAAGTATTCTCTGATATATAAAGATACTTGCCATAATTTATCATGTGTAGTACTCAGCTGTCTGTAAATCACACATTACAAACCTTCCACTCCAATCCATACTCTGAAGAAATGGAACACTGGCCTGAAGATTTCTTATGCCCAGAGACTATCATGGAGCCCACCTCAAAGCTGCTGTGACACCGCCACCTTGTAGAGAAGATACTAGTTGGAGTGACCCAGGAGGCAAGAGACTGCTCGGGAAGCATATGTCCTTGTGTTTCCTCTCCAGGCCTCAAAACTTACTGGCCTGTTACTAATATTATTTCTCACTGAAAACCAACCAAACCAACCAACCAACCAACCAAACCACCGTAACTCATTCTTAAGCTATTTGTCATGGAAAGTAGTCTGCAGGGGAAAAAAAAAAAATAAAAGACATTGTGAAGTCTTATGCAACCATCAGCTAACTCATCATAATGAAATCAGATTTGTTTGCACACATTACCATTATTCCTCCCAGCAAAAGAAGAGTTTCTCCATCAAGGACACATCAGCAACTTTGGGCAAGTATTTTGTTCAGCCGAGCCACACAATATTTCTGAAAAATTTGGAAGACTACTCTATTGGCAACCATTAAGGCAACAGACACCCACTTAGAGGCTAAGGAACTGGGATGTGAGTTTTGTCCCACAAAGCTAAGTATGACAAATGTAGCCTCAGGAGATCAAGCAGGAAGTGTGAAAGACATGACAAGTGTCAGTCTGGTATTTTTTTCGCTCTCGAAGCAAATTAAAAGGATGTGTTTGGCAGTTCTAGGTTCTGTTTAACATGAGCATTTTCAGCATTCTCTCTGCAAAGAAAGTGGCCTTAGCTCTGTGGGTCTGCTTCTGGAAGGGGAATCCCCTGAAACTGATGAACAGTTTTATTATGAAATATTATGAGTGATAAAACCAAGAAAAGTAGGATTTTTGTCCATTGTAAATTCACCTAGAAATTGTCTTTCTTTTAATTGCGCAATGGGTGGTTAAAAAAAAAAGATAATAAAAAAAATCATAAAATCATAAAATGGTTTGAGTTGGAAGGGACCTTTAAGGATCATCAGGTCCAATTCCCCTGCCATGGGCAGGGACACCTTCCCCTAGATGACATTGCTCAAGGCCCTGTCAAACCTGACCTTGAACACTTCCGATGATGAGGCATCCACAGCTTCTCCATGCAACCTGTTCCAGTGTCTCACCACCCTTACCATAATAAATCTCTTTCTTATGTCCATTCTAAATCTACCCTCTTTCAATTTAAAACCATTGCTGCTTGTTCTGTCACTAGAGGCCCTGGTAAAAAGTCTCTCTCCATCTCTCTTATAAGCCCCTTTTATATATTGAAAGGCCACAAGAAGGTCTCCCTGGAGTCTTCTCTTATTCAGACTGAACAAACCCAACTCTCTCAGTCGCTCTTCACAGGGCAGGTGTTCTAGCCCTCTGACCATTTTCATGGTCCTCCTCTGGACCCACTTAAGAGGTCCATGTCTTTCTTCTACTGGGGACCCCAGAACTGGAAAAGTCATCAGTTCTACATTTTATCTTTAAATATCAGTGCTACAGCAAATAATCAAGAATAATTCTGTAACCTATGCGTAAATGGTAACTTTTACAAAGCTAATATTGTGTGCTAGAAACTTGTACCCCAGAGAATGTTTATCATTCTGTAGGGTAAAATTTTGGTACATATCATTTATACACAGTAAACATGAACCTTACTCACTAGAAGATCCCACCTTAAGCACAGGAAAGTTTTGGTTTTGTCATGTGGTTTGATCCCAAGTAAAGAGTAATTTGTACACACAATTTGGTTACGTCCAGAGCATTTCCCCAGAGGAATGGTGTAACTTGCACTATTTTTAGCAGCAGAGTTGGTTTAAGAGTATTCCCTCTGCACCCAGCTGCTAATTATCATCTGGCCCTGCAGTTTGCTTTCTTTCGATAGTGTTGCAACAAATACTGATTGTAAACTGAATAAGTAAAATGATTTGGAAGTCTTTTGGGGCAGAGGGCAGGAAGGATTATTTTTAATACAGAATGCTTTAAAAAACCAGTTTGGAGAACATGCTCCCTCACATTTGTATTGGCAGGGAGTGATAAACTGCAAATGGCCACAAAAAAGTGAAAATTTCAAACTCACCTTCAGTGCATAAGACCATCATTTATAAAACTGTAGTCTTGACTAAAGGATGATTTTCTGTTGTAGGTTGATTTTCTGTTGCCTTTTGTGTTTCTAAAAAAGGAACAGATAAATATAGAGATCATGGCATGGTTCGAGTTTGCTGCAAGGAGGAAAACCTGGCTGTTAAAGGCTTTCACACAAAGTGGTAAAATGTACCAGAGAACGAGCACAATGGACAAGAGTGTTTGTTCAAGAGAAAATGAAGAGAAGGCTGGAAGCCTCTGCGTAATCTTCAGGACTGGTTTCAATATGGGAAAATTGCATATAAAAGAGCAACAGCTATATAAAAGAACAGCATGGATAAAGAGGAAAGATGACAGAAAAGAAGAAAGAAATAATATATATAAGAACATCTGCAGACCAAGCAGTACATACAATGAAATTATTGTACGTAATCCAGCTGGGAAAAGGAATGAAATCAGTGAGACACGAGTAAAATATTTGTTCACCAAAGCAAGAAGCATGGGCAACACAGTGCCAGAATGTGAACTGCTGATACAGCATGTGAAAACTGCTATGATGAGATCACAGGAACATAGAATCATAGAATCATATAATCATTAAGGTTGGAAAAGACCTCTAAGATCATCAAGTCCAACCATCAACCAACACCACCATGACTCCTAAACCAGGCCCTGGAGTGCCACGTCTATACCTTTTTTGAACGCCTCCAGGGTTGACGACTCCACCACATGGTACTAGGAGGTATGACTGTAAAGCAAGTTTTGATGGGTTTGTTACATTCCTTAAAAATATAAATCAGGGAGGCAGTCACAACAGGGAACTTTGTTTCTTGATGTTGTGATATCTTGAGAATACAAAAAGGATTCTGTAAATTGAAGAGAATCTGGACAACATTTTTAGGGAGGTTTGTATTGGGGTTTCTACTGGCAATAAATCCAATATTGGTAGGTGTCTGTTCTAGAACTAATTAGATTAAATTTTTGTATGGACAGAATTTTTTGGAATATCTTAAAAATGTTTCCCTAGCATTGATATTGATACCAGTATTGTTTAGCAATTTATGAGATAATGGTGGTGGTACAAACCTATGAGGAATTGTCAGCAAACAGAAGGGTTAGAATGTCTTACGGGCAAAATGGATTAATTTAGGGACAGAAATAATAAATGCAAAATGAAGTCTGGTCATATAAACTGTAAAGTCAGGCAATTCTACTACAAATAATTACAATTAGAGAGGACAAACAGTGAGAAACTTGGGGCAGCCGAATTTAATGCATACATAAAAGAGGACTGTGTCATCAGATGAATTACGTAGCAAACTTCTTGTGCCATTGTGTTAGGCAAGGATGAAAGCTCATTCAGAATAGCATGTATCGTTCTGATCATTCTTTATTTGCAAAAAATTGAGTTGAAAAAGGAACTTGCGGAGATAGAGGTTACTAGAGTAAGTACAATGAGAGACAAGTACTTGCTTATCTGTATTGCACATAAAAATAATTGTTTGGTTCTGTCAAGAGAGGTTAACAATATTATCCATGAATATACTGGGAAGGAAAGCATTAGAAGGGGGGAAAGAAGCCTTTATATTAGAAGGTACTGTTATCAAAGGAGACAGATCAGCAGAGCTTGTCTTTGAACCCTACAATGGTGGTTATCCCTGCTCAAATTATAGCAGTGAATTAATAAACCTTGATGAATGTCAGAAGAAGATAGATGCTGCTTTTCGTGTTGAATTTTGAAAGCTAATGCTATTGGGATATTTGAAATGGAAAAGCTATCTTGTTATTTTCTAGTGTGTGCTTGTTCCAGAGCCATTTCACTGAAGGCAAGGTACAGACTATCCACAAAAATACCCACAAAAATCCTCTCTGTGCTCAGAGCATGACTGGGCTTTCGTTTTTTAGACAAAATCTTTCAGGGTACCTCCATTTCTCAGTTGTGCTTGCCTGAGTGTGTTACCATGGTGATCAGTAGAGTCTGGGAATTAACTTTGTTTTATGATTATTGTGGAACATTCATAGTGAACTGATGAGCTGTATTTCAGAAACAGACCTTGAAGAGACAATAAGCAATTGGGGATTAGCAGCTTTTCCACCGTAAAAAATAAAGAACAACCTAGATTAAAGAAGGCTAGATCTGTAATTGATGGGTTGAATCATTAGTGATTTCACTCAAGTCACACCTATTTAAATCAGCCAGAAATCCAACTCAGTAGGCTGTAAATTTCCCGCCAAAAAGCAATGGGATATGTAAACACTACAAAACTGAAACAGCAAAACCAGCTAAACAAACTAGCTGCCAAATTGTGTATGTTCTACTGGTGACCTGTATCCTGCAACACCCTGGTCTGTTAATGAAAATATTCCTTTTGATATTTCACAGTTACAATTGTTATTTTACTCTTTCAAGTGTGGATAACAGTGATAACAACAACAATAACATTCTCTGATTATATCTAGGGAAGAAAGATTCCTCCTTACTTGAAGTAATGGGGGCCACTTTTTTTGTCGTAAAATAGCAGGAGCTCAGTATATGTTATCCAGATGGATGTACACTTCTTATTATAATTAGACATTTGTCTGTTCTTTTTACATTTGTTACTCCCCTGACAGCTGAAAGAATCTTTAACAGTATCCTTGTAAATGGAGAAGACATTTGACATGAAAAATGCCTAATTAGTGAAAAGGTAGAAAATTTGAAGTGGGAAATACCACACCATGAGTGGTTTTTGACCTTGGCTGGCTGCCAGATGCCCACCCAGCTGCTCTCTCATTCCTCCTACTCAACAGGACAGGGGGGAAAAAACTCGTGGGTCAAGATAAGGACAGGGAGATCACTCAACAATTACTGTCACAGGCAACACAGACTTGACTTGGGGAAGATTAATTTAATATATGGCCAATTAGAAATAGAGTAGGACAGTGAGAAAAAAAAAACAATAAACAAACTAAAAAATCTTTCCCCACCCCTTCTTCACAGACTCAACTTCACTCCTTCATTCCCAACTCTTCTACCTCTTCCCCTCTGAGCGGTACGGGGGGGACTGGGAATGGGGTTTGGTCAGTTCATAACACTTCGTCTCTGCTAATCATAGAATCATCGAATCATTAAGGTTGGAAAAGACCTCTAAGATCATCAAGTCCAACCATCAACTAACGCCACCATGACTCCTAAACCAGGCCCTGGAGTGCCACGTCTACACCTTTTTTGAATGCCTCCAGGGATGACGACTCCACCACCTCTNCTCATGTTCAGCCGGCTGTCGACCAGCACCCCCAGGTCCTTTTCTCCTTCCTCCTCATGCTGTTCCCCTGCTCCAGCGTAGGTCATCTCCACAGGGTACAGTCCTTCAGGAACGCACTGCTCCATTGTGGGTCCCCCACAGGCCACAGCTCCTGACAGGAGCCTGCTCCAGTGCAGGCTTCCCACAGGCTGCAACTTCCTTCAAGGTACATCCACCTGCTCCAGTGTGGGGTCCTTCACGGGCTGCAGGTGGATATCTGCTCCACCGTGGACCTCCATGGGCTGCAGGGGGACAGCCTGCCTCACCATGGTCTTCTCCAAGGGCTGCAGGGGAATCTCTGCTCCGGTGCCTGGAGCACCTCCTCCCCCTCCTTCTTCCCTGACCTTGGTGTCTGCAGGGCTGTTCCTCTCACATTTTCTCACATTTCACAGCTGCTGCACAGCGTTTTGCACCCTTTCTTAAATATGCTATCACAGAAGCGCTACCAATGTCAGTGACGGGCTCAGCTTTGGCCAGTGGTGGGCCCACTGGAACCAGCTGGAGCTGGCTCTGACATGGCGGCAGCTCCTGATATCTTCTCACAGAAGCCACCTCTGCAACCCCCTGGTACCAAAACCTTATCACGTAAACAAAATATAAAGAGTTATTGTGTGAGAGAAGAACCTAAATTCTCTTAATATTCCTTTTCTTCATGTGAGATGCTCAAGGCCCTTAATCCACTTAGCGGACCTTTGCTGTAGTGTCTCCACTAGGTCCATATCTCTCTTGTATGGGGAGCCCAGAACTGGACCCAGCACTCCAGGTATGGCCTGACCAGTGCTGAGCAGAGGGGAAGGATCACCTCCCTTGACCTGCTGGCCACACTCCTCCTAATGCAGCACAGGATACTGTCAGCCTCACTGGGCAAGCTCTTCCTTCCCAGCTCGAGGGCTTTACATTTGTCCTTGCTGAATTTCATTAGGTTCTTGTTGACCCATTCCTCCAGCCTGTGAGGTCTCACTGAGTGGCAGCCCCCTACTTTTGAGAGTATCAACTGGTTCCCCCAGTTTTGTGTCATTTGCTGATGATGAGAGTTCACTCCATCTCTTACTCCAGGATGTGGTGTTAAACAGGATAGGTCCCAAGATAGACATCTATGGTACTCTTCTTGTAACCATTGTCTAGGTGAAATATGATCCCTTAACAGCTATTCTCTGAGGCTGAGCACCTAACCACTGTTTTATCCATCTTGTTGCCCACACATGGGCTCCATAACATGCTAACTTGATGTGCTGGTTTTGGCTGGGATAGGGTTAATTCTCTTTATAGTAGCTAGTATGGGGCTATGTTTTGGATTTGTGCTGAAAACAGTGTTGATAATACAGAGATGTTTTAGTTGTTGCTAAGTAGTGCTTACACTAGTCGAGGACTTTTCTAGCCTCCCATGCTCTGCCAGGTGCACAAGAAGCTGGAAGGGGAGGGGACACAGCTAAAATTGTTGTTCCAAACTGGCCCAAGGGCTATTCCATACCATATGACATCACGCTCAGCATATAAAGCTGGGGAAGAAGAAGGAGGGGGGGGACGTTTGGAGTGATGGCGTTTCGTCTTCCCAAGGAACCATTATGCGTGATGGAGCCCTGCTTTGCTGGAGATGGCTGAACACCTGCCTGCTGATGGGAAGTAGTGAATGAATTCCTTGTTTTGCTTTGCTTGCGTGCAGCTTTTGCTTTCCCTATTAAACTGTCTTTATCTCAACCCACGAGTTTTCTCACTTTTTCTCTTCTGATTCTCTTCCCCCTTTCCCACTGGGGGAGAGTGAGTGAGCGGCTGCATCGTGTTTGGTTGCCAGCTGGGGTTAAACCACGACACTTGAATAGCAGAATATTTTGAAAGACAATGTCAAAAACCTCTCTAAAAATCAAAGTGAATGACATCCACCACGCCTCCCTCAGCCACAAATCCAGAAAGCTGATTGCAGGAAGCAACCTGGTTGGTCATGCGTGATCTACCTGTGATAAATTCATGTTAAAGTTACAAGTTGCTTTCTTTTTTATGTTCCCAGAAATGTGTTTCAAAAGGATTCACTCCATGATTTTCCCTGGGCCTGAGGTGACTGGGCTTTAGTTTTCTGGACTGTCACCTTTTGAAGATGGGTGTGACAGGTGCTTTTCTCCAGCCATCAGGGAACTTCCCCAATCTCTGCAGCCTGTTGAAGATGACAGAGTGGCTTTCAAGGACATTGGCTAGGTCTCTCAGCATCCTTGAATGCAGCTTCTCGGGTCTCACAGCTTTATAGGGGTGAGTTCTCTCTAGAAATCCCCGACTCCCACTCATTGCCAGTACTTCTCTTTGAATCCTGTCTCTAATCACAGATGTCTGAGCAAAAAGAGACTGATTACCTCATGTCTCTTACATGTATGTCTTAATGGTATGGTTGGAAATTTACCCATTCAATTGCTTCATAGTCATTCACCGTACCAATAACCAATGCAAAAACTAGAGGACAGGGAGATTTGAAAAAAATTAAAATAAAGTACAACATAGATATTATTTTAAAATTTTATAGATTTTTATTTGCATTCTGGATTTTTTCCCTTCATTTTTCCTCCTTCTGCCCCATTTTTTCCCACCTTTTCTGTTTTGACCTTAAAAGAAACACAGGAAGGCTTAAAAGCATGCTGAAACCAATTTAAAAAATGTATAATTCCTCCTTCCCCATACCACAGCCAGAAAAAGTAGTTTAAATTAATTGTAATCTCATGCTTATTTGATTGTTCTTTTTCTATAGTCAGTGTACTTGAACTCTGATGCATATGCACTACTCTGTTTTCAAGTATACTTGAGGAAGAAAAGAATTCAGACCTTGGTTCTTCAAGGCTGAACACCTCACAAAATCCAAAGGTTCCACTTTCACAAATCTCAGCTATGACTGTGAATCGTACTAATTTTTCAAATACAAGATGAAATTGGCTTTTTTGATGAGATGCATAGGACCAAGCTTTCAAGCAATCTGCAGTTGCAGAGAGCAACTTATGTGTTATTAGGAAAAAATTCTGATGATGAGGTCAGTGTTAGTTGAGCTTGACCATGAGCAGGGTTCAGGGGAGAGTGGCAAGAATATTTCTTGATCTGTAACTCACTCCTTTAAGTGAGGGAATAAGGAAGCACAAGCACAAGACACTTTATTTACCAGGGTGAAATGTAAGAAGCAGAGACTACCTTGGGAGGTTAAGGTAGAAGGTAAGTTTCCACAGGGTGTATTATAGAGGGTAGCTTTCATTGTCACAATGCTGGGATCTGTGATTTACACCAGTGAAAATCAGGGTTTGTATACCAGAGAAAATGAAGATTTTACTGTGGGATGAAGGAAGTAATTCTCCAGACAAGGAAGCTTAGGAGCAGAGTAGGGACTAGTACATTTCTATATGTCATGGTTTAACCCCAGCCGGCTACTACACACAGCCACTCGCTCACTCCCCCTGCAGTGGGATGGGGGAGAGAATCAGAAGGGTAAAGTGAGAAAACTCCGGGGTTGGATAAAGACAGTTTAATAGGTAAAGCAAAAGCTGCACGCACAAGCTAAGCAAGTTAAGGAATACATTCACTACTTCCCATCGGCAGGCAGGTGTTCAGCCATCTCCAGGACAGCAGGGCTCCATCACGCATAACCATCACTTGGGAAGACAAACGCCATCACTCCCAATGTCCCCCCCTTCCTTCTTCTTCCCCAGCTTTATATACTGAGCATGATGTCATATGGTATGGAATATCTCTTTGGTCAGTTGGGGTCAGCTGTCCCAGCTCTGTCCCTTCCCAGCTTCTTGCGCACCCCCAGCCTCCTCGCTGGTGGGGTGAGGTGAGAAGCAGAAAAGGCCTTGACTCTGTGTAAGCACTGCTCAGCAGTAACAAAAATATCTCTGTGTTACCAACACTGTTTTCAGCAGAAATCCAACACATAGCCCCATAGTAGCTACTATTAAATTAACTCTATTCCAGCCAAAACCAGCACGCTATATCAGGGACTAGTACATTTCTATATCCCATCCTTATGGTCTGTGTGTGATCTGGCCATCTTTGCTCACCCGTCTTTCTGCTAAACTGAGCCGTCTGGCCCAGTGTGCACTGCAGCATAGCTATCAGAGACAGTGCAGACAGAACCATGCAGTCAGTGACAATGGAGATACTACGCTAGAGAAAGTAAATTAAGCTGTTCTTCTGAACTTCGCATGGAACACATTCCCTCCCTCTTTAGTTTATAATAGCAACCTAGATAGATGGGAAGGCATGTGAAGGTCTCATGTTATAGGGATGATGAAGATCCTGAAGGAATCTAGCAGGTAAAGGCAGAAAAAAAGACAGCAACTGGAAATTATTTTCAGCAAAAATTTAAATTTTTGAATTTTTAAGAATGTGTAGGGGGTAATGTTTGAACAAAGACTGTGGGTGGTTTTCCATGCTCTAATTCAAGACTAGTAAGTTTTGTATTTTGTCTTCTTCAGGCCTGTGGTATTTATCTAGAAACAAGAGCAGAAGTGGATAATCATAGGTCTATTGAATCAGATCAAAGATCTGTCTTGTTTGAAATGTTGTTTACCAGCAGCAGATACCTGCAGAAATGTATAAGAACAGAGGAAACTGTATGCGGTATCTTCCCTTCTCACTCCCTCATCATATATGCTTTCCCAGCCCCCAGCAATCTGTGGGTGATGGATGAATGAGTACATATACGAAGGGCTCTGTTATATATGAATATACTTGACTGCGAGTAATCTTCACAACTTAGATTTCTGGAGATTTTGGAAGGAATTCCTGAAGTGAGAAAAAGAACCCCACAACTCATTACATTTCATGAATTAAAATTTTGAAGAAAAATTCATGTATAAACCACGGTATTTTTTGAGCATTTTAAAATGTTTGCTTCAGTAATGACCTTTTATATGTTTTAACCATGAAGAAGCCTATAAAGCCAGTTGTTTTTCAGTATCATTAAGAGCAAGAATGCTTTTGAAAAAATAAGATGGTTACTCTTCATGTTTTTCAAGCATTTACTTATTCAATTTAAAACCAGGAAACTTTATTGAAAGGACTTTTCCAGAGGAAGTTTTGCATAGAAAAAGTAGTGGTTTTTGAGGGATGAGTGTTTTTTTGAAAAATTCTTGATAAGGACACACTTCCTGCAGACTGTCACTACTTAATTATTCCATGCTTCCTCCCCCAAAAAGAACTTCTGCCAGAGAAAAAGGAAAATTGGTAGTAATACGGATAAACATGGAAGAAGGACTGATAAGGAGAAGGGGGGAAAATGACTTTGAGGAGGAAAAGCAGAAAAGATAAATTGCAGAGTAATGTAATACTCCCCATATAAAACTCACAATGCAATAAGATTGAGTTATGAGGAAGGTATGATTATGATGTTAAAGAATAAACAACATTATGCAAACTACTAAGAAAGAGAAAATGATATGTGACTACTGAAATAGATTCTGTATACGATAAGTGGTGGTAATAAAAAAAAATTCATTTAATATTCCTAGTCTAATACATTCCACATGATGTTATTTATTATACCAAAATACTGCATACAATTCTCTCATTTTTCTGTTCAATCTGTAAGACATAAAGGACCATTATTATTGAAAAAGTAAGATGTTTTCAATTCTTGAAAACTACATTCTTTAATAATGAATGTAAAGGAATGGCATAGAAAAAATCAATTATGATTTTTTGATACAGAAATCAGTAAAATTTAGAGGAAGAGAAGATCAACAAAAGCAATTATAAAAGGATGACATTCATGGAAAACATTGATATACAAACTAACAGAAGGAGTCTGGCTTCCCTCACAGCCTCTCTCCCTTGTGTTTTCCAAGGAAACTTTTCAGCACTTCTGTGATTTTTAGTATCAGAAAAGGAAAAGATGTCATCATATCAGTCAAGTTCTTTGTGGTCCTTCATTCCACATCACCCTCCTGCCCTTTATCTACCTTTCTGGGGGTTTTGTCAGGCACTTACTGAAAACTGTTATTTAGGTGCACAGTTAGTGCAGCTCCTTTGATTTTCTTTTTTAACTCCCTGTAGTTTCATGACCATATGTTCTTTGACATTCTTTTTAATTAGTGACAGATGGATGAAAGAATTTTAGATCCTAGACTGAATTTCTTGCTGTTGTGATTTTTTTTTTTAAATGAGACTTTCCATACACTATTCATTTCTTAAAATACTTTGGCTTCTTGTGGTGTCAGCTCTCCTCTCTGCTCTATCATTCTCTCTGTGTTGTTTTCAGCAAGCAACAAAGGAAAAAAAAAAGACCATTCCTCATTTGAACTGTGGGATTTTTTTTATCCTATTTTCAGTGACAGCTGATGATCCTGTAGGTCTGGTCTGCTTCTCATTCTGTTTAGTGTTGTCAGGTTTTCTGAAAGAAAAGTCTGGCATTCAGCTAAGTGAATTATGAAACAGTTATAAAGAATTTGATACTCAATTTTAAAAGTATGTCCAGGAGACAAAACACAGCAAAACACCACCAACAAAAATGCAAAGCAAAGATTAAGGCAGTATCTCTGGTATAATAGGACAACCATAATTTCATATTTCCCTTTATGCCTACAAAAATGCTCCTTTTATGTCTGTCATTTACACATCTTGTGTTTTTCTTGGTTTGTGGGGTTTTTGTGTGTGTGTGTGTGTTTTTCCCCCCCTCTCTCCTTCTCCACTGCTGCAAGTAATAGAACCCTTTGAGCACTTAAGGTCTTTGTATCTTGCAATAGTCTCTCTTTTGCTCATTAAATAGTACCTTGCTTCCAGTGAATCTGGTACTGCGAGTGTTTACAGGCATTTTCAACACATCAGTTTTACCTTCTGCCAGGCAAAGAAAAAATAAATAAATACAAACTAACACTTTGTTTGATCTACTAATCCTCTAAAATTTATTTCTTATGGGAACAAAACCCAACAAAGGAGACCTAGTTTTATACTTAAGAATATGATTAGCAATGACAAGCAAGCAGGCTGGAAATTTTAATCTCTGGCAACAGAGTAAGTGCTAATTGTGAAAGGTTTTATTGTGTAGATATATCTTTAAGTCATAACTTTGAGATATATGTACCCAATAGTACCCTCCACAACTGCCCAAACCTATACCGACCTCCAAAATTAAGCTTTTCAGAAGCAGACAGTTTAGTATGACAGGATTGTGGCTAGTGTAAAACTTAACAGACATCTTTTCCTAGTTGCCAACTGGATTGGGATGTTACTGGCCAGCAACACATCCAAAATTGCTAGGTATGATAAAGTGGATACATATATAGTATCATATACATATATAGTGTATATATATGTATATATACATATATAGTATTGTATATTACTTGGATAAAACTAGCTATTAGCATCTCCTTGCCCTGCACAGAGAACAGGTAATGTTTTCTTTCATTGGTTGGCTAGAAGATACAGAAACGGAAGGTAATTTTACCATCATATTCCTTGGAGGATTTATCTATTGGTATATGAATCTGCTTCTATCTTCTATTAATCTATCTATCTGCTGATCTATATACCTACTTTCTTTATTCATGTTTACCATTTTTCTGCATTGCTACAGTCCTTTATGATGAGGAGGGGGATTGAATGTATGCTTTAAATATTGCTTCAATTTCCTCTGTCAGAAGCCATACAAGCAGATAAGAAATAACATGTAAAGAGAACACACAGTGATTGACATTTCTTATCAAGTCACCATGATTGCTTAACTTACTATACTTCTTCCCTGAGTAAAAAAACCTAAGAGATTGAAGAGGATAATGTATTTTGCATTAAAAAAAACCCCTTCAGGTGAGTTTCTTAAGTATTTACAAAGGAGACAAAAAAGTTTTTGTTACTGAGCTGTTTTGGAAGAGCAGATTGGAAGCCTACAGCACAGTAGCAAACTGTTGTACCTGTAACTGTTAGACAATTATGAACAGCTGGTGGTGATTAGCACAGCAACAACCAATCTACCCAACATATTTCACTCTGATAAAGAAAAGAGCAAGATGCAAAAAAGCATCACAGACAACAGCCTTCACTTTTCACAGTGAACCTTAGGGGGGCAGCCTTTTAACAAAGGGATCTCAAGAATAGAAATAGCGTGCTATATACTTGTGTTTGCTCTCCCGCCCTTAATTAGGGCAAGCTAAGAGAAAAGGTAAAAAGGAAGCTGGCATCACTATCAAATTCTGCAAGTGAAGTGCAAAAATGTCATTTTACTATGGAGATCAAAGATGGAAAATACCTTTTGCATGGTATACTTTTACCACCCTAACAAAAATTGGTGACTGTACTATGCATGTGGATTTTTCTGTGTCTGACTTCATATTAGTGTATCAAGCGACTTTAAATAACCTGTAAAGCAACACAAAGAATAACAACTGATGTCATATAACTTTTGGATCAAGGATCATCCAATTACTTAAGGAGCTGGAAAGTTAAGCTTCAAGTCTGAGTTAAGCTTAAAGTCTCAGTTTCAGGCTCATCCCCTGAAAGCTGTTCATTTCAAGCCAAGACAGATACCTCAGCTATGCCAGCTGAATCACTTTCAGGAAAT
>WAAD01002370.1:2968-52281 GCA_013389945.1 Fregata magnificens
TTTGAAGGCAAAAACCTCTGCTAAACCTAAATGCTTTCATGCTCTTTCTGCTATCTCTGCTTGTCAGCCTCCCGTTAAATTCAGGACTTGGGGCTGATGTTTGGTCGTAAGTTCATTCAGCTTCTCTAGAAGCTGCTTCTTGCAGGGAGTGGGATGGTGAGCTATACTGTGTTTTAGGGCATAAATAAATTCCATTTCTAGTGTGGAACCATGGATTAGTTCCGACATGTTTCAAGTCTGTAATGGCATGTCTAATATGATCTGAGAGAAAGATTTTTTTCTAATTCTGTTCGGCTGCAATGTCTATTACAAGATAAGATCATCAGCTTCTCTCATATGTTGTCCTATGACATACATACTTAAAATCTTTATGTAACTGGCACGAATTGATGAATCCTTGTCACAGTATTTCAGGAAGGAGCAAATGTTTTACGGATTTGCCACTTTTCATTAACTTTCCAGGAAACTACACCAAAACCTTATATTTTAGGGGGAGAGAAAACATGTTTCTAGACAAGCATGCTAAGTTTGTTAGTAGATAATCTTTCCCATTTTCACTTTGTTAGAGTGCTGAAGTGTTATATTTGTATTGCTAGATGTTTTTGTCTGCTAAAAGCCATGGAAAATTTTGTTAATGTTCTCATAATCATTAAATATAGTGTAAATACAACAATGCATTCATGCCGTTTCTTCCTAGTGTTCTGATATCTGCAATATTGACAGCATTGACAAATCAATGCATTCAACTCTGAATTTTCCAGGTAATCCAGACAATCCTGCCCAAAAGCTTTGGTTACTTTCCACCCAAGTTAGTTGGAGGCGATAGCAAACCTATGATACACTTTGATGCTAACACATCTGTAGATGACTTTCCTGACAGTACTGAAACCTCCGCAGAAGAGGAAGTGGATATCACCATTCTGAGTCATGAGGTAGATACACATCTACTCAAAATTGTACCCAAGAAAGCCATTGCTATTAGTTCTAATGTTAGAATCTTTTACCATGAGATGTGCTGGAAGCTGTGTCAAATGAGAACTGCAAGCTTCTGCTCAGCGTCAGGCAGACCTAGACTTAAAGTGGTCTAGTTCTGAGGGAACAAGTGTAGTTGTGGAAGGCTGCCTGCGGCTTTCTAGTTAGGTCAGGCGCTAAATTTGGAATTCAACTGATTGCTCAACGACGAGAGTAAGGAAGTAGTATGTGTGTTTAAAACAACATCATTTAGTCATTTGTGCTCTTTTGGGAACAGCAGGAACAAATTAAGATGTAGCATTTTAAAAACAAAGCTATACAAGCTAGTAGCAATAAACTGTAAAAATCGAGTAGGCTTTATGCTAAACAGTTGTACAAATTAATATTTAAATGCCAAAACAATAGTAAACTTCTTGATAGCAGAAACCATCAAGATGGAGAAAGGTTGTCTTTGCAACAGAAATTCATGTTTGAAAATATCTAACCTTTGGTGCAGCCCCCCTGAAAATATAGGCTTGTAGAAATGCCCTCTGTAGATGGCTGTCTGTATTAATATTTCATTTGACATGCATATCAATATGTGTTTCTAGCTTGTTTTCTGAACTGAAATATGTTAATTTTAGGATCTCTTGAAAACCACAGAGAACCTAAAGGAGAAGCTAGTTGCAGAAAGGCAAAGTAAACTCCTTCTGGAGGTGAAGATACGTAGAGAGATGGCAGAAGCAATGTTCCGACAGCTGTTGGAAACAGAGGAAGCCTGGAGGCAAGTAATGTTGCAGTCATCTTCAAGACTGAAAGGATTCCACATATATAAATGCATACATTTATATATATTCACATATGTATGTATATACATATATATGTATGTGCAAGACATGCATGCTTATGTTATTTAGAGAAGTTGGGGCTGGACAGTTTCAAAGCTTCTGATGAAAAGGGAAGAAGGAACTTTAAAATAAGCTTGTACAGGTCAGCCTGTTCCCATGTACAATGAAAAAGTAATGCTGCTTTCTGTTAAACTTTTCTCTGTTTAATTAGTAATTACTGGCAATTGTCCTGACTTGTTATTAGTATTTAGCAGATGTGGAAGACTGTTACAGGTACCCCACTGAGGCTTGTGATTGTTCCAAAACTTACACTTGGTCATGTTAATATGCATGCATGTGCTTAAGGTAGTTTGAATTTTATCTCTTTAGCTTTCCTGGATTCTTGCTCCTGGATGGCTTACGAACCATTGTAGCTTACTATCTTATAAATTACTGGGCTGCCTGCACTCATGTTACTAATTTGGGGATTTTTTTTCAAGTGTGTCCAGATTGCTCAAGCTGAATTCGCTTCCTCTTAGCTCTTCTTGAAATCAGTTTCCTGCTGTTTGAATTGCTAACAGAGACTAACCTCAAGTTAAGTTGCCAGCTGAACACACTATGGTTTAACACCTGCACTGACTTTAAAACTGTTTGGGTGCCTTTGGCCAAACATATGAAACAGCAGTGATGCTTTTTCTCTGTTGAGGTGATGCTCTGTGTCGCTGCTGGGGCATTTTTTTTAAATTGTGACAGGAGTAATGATGTGTAATGTATTGAAATAGTAAGGCAAAATGAATTATCTTTAATGGAGAAAAGAAACCGCAAAAACCCAACGTGAAAGACACCCCCTGGAAATATGCTTCAAATATGACTACACCCAATTAGACCTGATATCTATCACTACATGTTGGTGGATTTTTGTTTTATTAAAACTTTTGTTTGACGGATCTTAAGTATGTGTTCTACTTGGCATATACCAGGAAAAGTGCTACAGAAGTAGTTAAGCCTTGGTGCAAGTCTGTAGGAACATTGAAAATAAAAAGGAGAAAAGGGAGAAAAGTACTTCTTGGTCTCTTAACTTCACTATTTATGATTAGATGATTTGATATTGCCAGCTGAACACATGTAGTCAAGTTGTAATAGGTGGAGTGCTAATATGTTAAATAAAACTAACATGTTCTCAGCAACCGCTTGGAAGATATGAAAGACAGTTATGAAGAAAAACTGGAGAGCAAATTTGAAATGTATAAAGAGGCTATCAAGAAACATGCATATGTGTGTGCAATGGAACAAATTGAAGACCATTATGTTCCCATAGAAGAATTTCTAGCTGAACAAGAGAAAGTTGAGGTATGACTTGACTGCTGCTAAAAAATGTCTGCTAGCTTCTTAACTGTAAATTTTGCTTTTCCTTAACAGAACCATTCATGAATCCGAAATGTAACACTGAACAGTCAAAATAACTAGCAGTTCAGCCTAGCTGTTCTGGTGTCCAATGCTAACCATAAGGATAGAAATGTCTTCTGCCTAACACTACCTGTAGTGTATACCTAAACTTCCTGATCTTTGACGGCACAGTTCAATTAAATCTGTCATCTTTATCTCTGTAGTGCAATGATTGGAACACCTAGAGGGATGGTGTATACAGCAGTCTGGCTTTGTGGAGATGCTTGAGATTGTAGGGTGTAGAGTAAAAAGCTAGTCTGAAAGGGCTGCTGAGGAATTCAGTACAGGGTAGCTGTTTTGACTAAAATGGATCTCTGCTCTGAAGGTCTAGAGGGAGGACTGTGGGATAAGAAACTGTGATGAGAAATCAAACTTTAAGGGGGAGAGAACTTAATCTCCTGAATGTACTTATACCTAGAACTGCTCAGAGTTGGCAACAGTAAGTTGCTATTCCTTTTGCAACTGAGTGCAACTCTATCAGTCTTTACTTCTAGCCTCTGCATACATAGCTAAGAGCATCCAGGCAACAGATGAGACTAGTGGATCTCAGTCTTTTCAGAAGGTCTGTAGTGAAAGAATAGAACAATTGTGGTATAGACCAGAGGTGATTTCTCACTGCATTCTCCTGTCCAGGAACTGATAAGACATCTCACTCCACTGGTTCCCTTCAAGACATGAGGGAAGTGGGTTTCTGTTGTAGATTGTGGTATATAAACATTTCTGCTTTTACAGCTCTCCATTCAGGTGCTGACAAGCAACACTGTATTGTGTAATGGCCTCTGTTTTTCCAGCTCCTTCACACTTGTCTTTTTTTTCCCCACTTAGACTCCATTTTTGTGTTCACTTAAGGCCTAGCTATAAACCATGTTGGGGTGGAGGAAAAGAGTTTTAATAATGCCCTCTGCTTTTATAGCTGCCTCTTACGCTGGTCACAAGGCAGCATAAGGGAAGATTCAAAGAACAAGATGGTTTTGGTAGCAGGTCAGATAAGAAACTGATGAAATCCCTAAGATGTAAAATTATTGGTTGGCAAAGGAGAGCACGACATGAAATCTGAGCGGGTAGCTTCAGAGAACCAGAATTAGATTAATAACTTTTCTTGATGGTGACTCTTGTTTGATTTCTCACTCCAAAATACCACCCTAGTAATCTGACAGATACTGAAAAAGAGATTGAAATTAAAACTTAATTCTATGAAATATGTTCTTCGTTATTTAGCAGGCTAACTGGCAACAGTGTTTAACACAGATGCACTAAAGTTTCCTTTCTGCGGTATGGTTACTTTTAATGCCATTTGTAAATCTTCAGACTGAAAGAGTTGACTCCTGTGTAAAGTAACTTCTTCCTAGAAGGTCTCATGATCTGAGTGTTATTCCTTACTGTGATTTCTCAACCATAACCATCACAACTTCCACCTGAAATGATTTTAATGCTGAATGTACATGTGTAGTATAGTTGAAGGATGCACAGTAGTGCATCATGTTAAGCAGAAATTTAGACAAATTCTACCCTGTGCCCTTCTTTTTTCAGGATAGAGAGAGTAAAATACTGCAATTGGAAAGGCAACTTGATGAACAGTCAGGGAGGCTGTTGGCTCTGGGAAGTCCAAATTCAGATATACTGACTACTGAAAATAACGTGGAACTAGGTAGGAATCTCATCTGGATATTGAAAGTTCAATTTACTTTTGGTATTATGTATAAACAAGCAAACTTTTCTTTTGCCTATAGATCTTATGAACAAGATGATGAAGAGAGCCAATGAAGGACTGCAGAAACAATGCAAAGAGAAAGAAGAGGTAGCTCTTGCTTAGTATTTAATAAATCTGGGGATAACGGTCCTAAACTCTGGCATGGTTCAATGCTTAAAGATCTGGACTGTAGACAAAAGCATGCAGATTCCTGCAAATGGGCATCAAGTTTACAAAAAAGCTGTTGCCCAATTGTGATGACTTTTGCCAGAGATTGGCTGTGTCCTGGCTTTAGTTTGTAAAGTCATCTACTACTGTAAGAAGTCACATGGTGAACATGATGCAAGCTGGAAGTAGGGAAGTATATATAGCCTTGTATTGGAATGTGTTATAAACACTGCTGCCATGGCCTCAGTGCTTTACTTCCTGAAATGCTGCCTGATCATGCACAGGGGAACAGTAACAGAATCTAGTAACAGTTTAGATCTAAAGCCAAAATAGTGCCTCAAACCAGTTCTTTCTGTAAGTACTGAACTCCACTATCCCCTTAAACTTAAGTAAACGGTAATGTCTCTGTTCTTCAAACAAACAAAATCCTTGTGCTCTGAATAGCATATAGAGGTGGAAATTAGGAGCTTCAGGCTGTGTTATGGAAAACAAATATTAATTATTTTTAGGTATGCATTTTTAGTCTGTACCTTGAATGAACTTCTTGTAAGGCTACAGTTAGTTCCCATGTTTAAAGAGGATGGGGAGGAGGGAAGAGACAAGCCTTGTTCCTTCACTAATAACAAATAGGAGTAGGGGTTAGAGAAACAGTTCCAGCTCGTTCTAATAAACCATGTAAATGGAAAGTGAACTTAAATCCCTTTCTATTGAGAAAGTGTACTCCAAAAATAACTTTTTCCTTACCAAGTTTAATGTCTCATGTTATGGCCCTGGCATTTGTTTTCCACTCCTATTCTTGAGAGCTCTATGTCATTTTCCATTTCCTATGTCAATTTCAAATTTTGATGCTAGAAAGAAACTTTGGCTTTTATGCTTGATATGGGGATAGAGTATTGATTGGGCCACAATCAGTGATCCGAGGGCTGGAGCACCTCTCCTACGAGGACAGGCTGAGAGAGTTGGGGTTGTTCAGCCTGGAGAAGAGAAGGCTGCGGAGAGCCCTTATTGCGGCCTTTCAGTACTTAAAGGGGGACTATATGAAAGATGGGGACAATCTTTTTATCAAGGCCTGTTGTGACAGGACAAGGGGTAATGGTTTTAAACTAAAGGAGGGTAGATTTAGACTGGATATTGGGAAGAAATTTTTTACAATGAGGATGGTGAAGTGCTGGAATGGGTTGCCCAGAGAGGTAGTGGAGGCCCCATCCCTGGAAACATTCAAGGTCAGGTTGGATGGGACTCTGAGCAACCTGATCTAGTTAAAGGTGTCCCTGCTCACTGCAGGGGGGTTGGACTAGATGACCTCTAAAGGTCCCTTCCAACCCAAGTGATTCTGTGATTCTGTGATTCTGTGATTCTGTGATTCTGTGATTCTGTGATTCTGTGATTGTTTTGTGTGGCTAGAAAGCATTAGAATGATAGGATTGCTGCCTGGCAATAACTGAAGTGAGAGCAGTTTAAAGCAGTTAGTTCCATCAGTGCCCTTCTGCTGCTTTGCCTCACATATCTGTGCATGTGTGATGAGTAATTCACTGCTCTGTTTTCTCTTCCATCACATTCAGCCATTAAACATGGGCAAAGGTGTTGTGTTTTTTTTTTAGCAATCTAGATATTTTCCCTCCAACCTTGTAGAAGTAAATTAATGATATAACATTAATTTTGCTGGTTTAGAGTTTCTTTTCCCTCTCAAGGCTTAATTACCAATATTCCCATCAGAAAGGTGAGGTCTTCTGTTGTAACTGTGCTCCAATTCACTATATGAATAATGTTAATGAGACGAGAGCATTCTTTTAACTATCCTTACTGAAAAGGAGCAGCCTGTTCCAGAAGTAGCTTAGTCTGTGTGGCTGTTCTTTTGATTGACAGGTCTGTGTAAATCTAGTAGCTTCAGCACAATAGCCCTTGAATGCTCCAGCTGTATTTTATCACCAGAAATGATGGGTTGGGACATAGGAGTTTGAGAGAAGCAGGCTTTATCTTCATTGCTTTGATCTTGCAGTTTGCACTGTTCAATATTAAACAGAAATGCTTACAGTGTCTGTATGAGTTCTAGTCATAAACAAAATTCATGTAAAACATGCTGTCTTGAACTTCAGTGTGTATGGGTTTTGTTTTTCAGCTTATAAAATCTCTGAAGCTTAAGATACAGAAATTAAATGAAACCCTGCTAGAAGCTAATGAAGGCTACAGAAAAATGGCAGAAGAAAACAGTCAACTGAAGCACACAATCATGCTCAAGGTATGTCAACAATTTAAAAGCAACTTTAATATGGATTCTGTCTGTAGTTGTACTGGATGTTTCTGCATCTTTATACACGTAAAATCATCATTCAGTCTTAAGGGACAGGATGCCATCCAGAGGGACCTGGACAAGCTCAAGAAGTGGGCCCATGTGAACCTCCTGAGGTTCAACAAGGCCAAGTGCAAGGTCCTGCACCTGGGTCAGGGCAACCCCTGGTATAAGTACAGGCTGGGGGATGAAGGGATTGAGGGCAGCGGTGTGGAGAAGGAATTGCGGGTACTGGTGGATGAAAAGCTGGATGTGACTTGGTAATGTGTGCTTGCAGCCCAGAAAGCCAACCGTATCCTGGGCTGCATCAAAAGAAACGTGGCCAGGAGGTCGAGGGAGGTGATTCTGCCCCTTCACTCTGCTCTGGTGAGACTCTACCTGGAGTACTGCATCCAGCTCTGGAGTCCTCAGCACAGGAAAGACATGGACCTGTTGGAGCGGGTCCGGAGGAGGGCTGCAAAAATGATCAGAGGGGTGGAACACCTCTCCTGTGAGGACAGGCTGAGAGAGTTGGGGTTGTTCAGCTTGGAGGAGAGAAGGCTGCGGGGAGACCTTACTGCAACCTTTCAATACTTAAAGGGGGCTTATAAGAAAGATGGAAAGAGACTTTTTGCCAAGACCTGTAGTGACAGGACAAGGGGCAACAGTTCTAAATTGAAAGAGGGTAGATTTAGACTACATACAAGGAAGAGATTTTTTTACAATGAGTGTGGTGAAACAATGGAACAGGTTGCCCAGAGAGCTGGTAGATGCCCCGTCCCTGGAAACATTCAAGGTCAGGTTGGACGGGACTCTGTGCAACCTGACCTAGTTGAAGATGTCCCTGCTCATTGCAGGGGAGATTGGACTAGATGACCTCTAAAGGTCCCTTCCAACCCAAGCTATTCTATGATTCTATGTTAGCGTAATGTTTTTACTTAAGTTGGTTTTTTTGCTTTCCTTTTTTCTGTCTCTAACTTCCTGAATTACGAGCTCAGAGCCCTTGTGTTTCACTCCTTGACTTTGTATCTTGTAAGACAAGACTCATTTTTCAATTTAAGTGGTAGACTTGGTCAATAGGGTGACTCTGTGCTGACAACTCTTGCTAATCTAAAGATGCTACAAATTATTGTCAAGCAAAGAAAATACTACTTGGAACTCTAGTCATGAAGTATTTTGCTGAGGGCAAGCAAGCTGTCAGTGCACAAATCTTTGTGCAACAAGACCTAAGGATCTATGGCTTTAAAGCTACTCTGACACTCCTGCAGAGGTGGCCAAGCTGTATAAGAGATATGGGCAGGTAAACTACTTAATACTGAAATAAAAGAAATCTTTCCTTCAAAAGCAGAGACTTCATAAAGTTGACTGCATCTGACCTCAGACGTCAACTAGATTCCTAAATTAAAAAAATGAAAATTTTGAACTCTTGATGCTTTGCATCTGTGCCTCATTTGTAATCTGCAAATGAAGCTAGGCAGATATGACTGCTTAGTGAAGTTTTTCTTTGAACATTAAATTACCTTCTGCATGCTTTTTAGTCGAAGTCTGAGTCTGAAAATTATTCATCTTGAACTTTGTTTCTTAATTGGTCCTAAGACACAGGAAGGTGACTTCTTTGTTAACCACAAGGATTAGAGAGCATCTTTAAGACTCTGCCCACTCAAAGCATTTATTCAGTCCTGGTTAGCAGACTTATGACTATGATAAGAGTTTTGATTTGACCAGTTTTGCTTTCAGTAATTGCAGCTTAAGATAGGAAAGCCTTCTTTATTTGGTTCCTAGAACAAGAGCAATGCTTTGCATAGTGTGGCTAAGCATTTTTAGCATAAGCTTCTTCAGTCAGACTTAGTCTCTAACTAGATCTGATGGCCCTGTAGTTTGCTGTTCTTTAAATTACACAGAAGTAATTCAGAAGAAGTGGGTACTGAATAGCAGTTTGGCATGGTAATAACAGGGGTGTTTACTGGTATAATAAAATAATCTGAAACAGAAAATTAACTACATGAAAAAGACTTTGGAGTATTCACATACCTAACACAGCCTTATCCTCATAGGATCAAGAAATGAGTAGTCTTCAGAAGTGGGCTAAACGTGTTCTTCAGCTTGAAGAAACAGTGTCTTCCCTGCAAAAAGAACTTGACGAACGGAAAAAGCATTCCTCTATGGAGGAGCCAAAACAACAAAAACCCAGGAGAGGTTTGTTGGCTAACCTGAAATCCACAGTAGCACCCACTACTAGTACACCTCTTGGTAAAGGCTGGGGGAAGTCTGAAGATGCTTCATCCTCTTCAAGAAAACAAGTACTGTTGGCTCATAAAGCAAAAGAATAATATTTGATTAATCAGTGTGCAATTACTGGGCTGCTTTATCAATCTTAAACTGTTGGTAGCTTTTTCTCGCTCTCAGATGTCATCTTCACTGTCATATTAACTGACAGAAAAATGTTTAATACAGAACTGTTTTAACTGAATCAGGGTTTAATTTAGAGCTATGTAAGTATAGACCTAAACTTGTGCTTTTACTGTTGATGTAGGGATGTGATTTGAGAAACAGATATATCTAATTTTAATTCTTGAGTAACTGCTCTCATGGTCTTCTGTACTGATAAATGTGTGATTCATGCAAAGTGGAATGTTCCTCATCTGCTGCTCTTGTTACCTTTTTTAAATAAAGTATTTAATTTTCATTGTTGATTCCTAGAAATCAGATGGCTTGTAAGCTTAATCTCAAGTAGTCAAAATAGCTTCCTTCTTCAGTTAATATTCTGACTTTGACCTGGAAATTGCTCTCTTGGGACCAAACTGAGCAAACTGCTAAACAAGGCCTCATAAAAGAGGCAACAAAATGAGGTCTTATCTGGCTCCTTGCTATTTTTCAGGTAACTTGGCTTTGTAAAGGAACTTGTTTTAATATCACTTGAATTTCCACTAAGAATATGCATTAAACTTTAAAAAATCTATTTATAATAAAATTTTCCATTGCTAAATTAAGCTCTGACTGTTCATTTTATAAAGGTGAGAAAATCGGTGAAATCAAGATAAGGAAAGATCAGAAACTTAGAGGCCAAATAATCATGGTGTTTGACATATGATGTTGAGTTGAAAGAATCATAACCCTGATTATATTACTTATCGTAATCTAGTAACTCGAGGAAGGCAGACTGGAGCATGATAAAATTTGAAATAGCTTTCTTTTAGAGCCATTTCAGATAGTGAGGGTGAGAGGGTTTTTTTTTTCTAACTACTGTGAAAGTATCACGCCTGTAAGTGCTGGAGAATTGCTTTAGAACAAGGCAGAGTCCATAAGCAAATTGGATTGATCAGTCCCTGTAATGCTGTTTCTCATAGTGGAAGGAGACTCAGTTCAGAGCAAGAACCTCACCCTCCTTGTGGAGACACTAGGTGGTGCAGCCTTCCTGTGTGACACTGAGAACAGCCCTTCTCTGGTGTGAATGTTCTTGCCAGGTCTTTTGAGTTTTGGGTTGGTCTCTGCAAATGCAGTGATAAGCAATCACTCTGACATGTCTTTAACCAGGCTGGAGGTGTAGCACTTAAGCCAGTGCTGTTGTGTTTTGAACTCTGTTAAATATAGGTTATCTGGCTCCAGTAGTTCTAAAGGCCTATAATCCCTCCAGGGTAGAATTTCTAAAATATTATTCTACTCCCACACAAACTGTTCCAGCTATTAAAAACCATTTTGTTGTAGTGCTACAATACACTGAGTGTTGAGCCCTTGAATAAGAAAGCTGTTGCGTACAAATTGCTTTAAGAACAGCAATATTCAAACAGAAGTTAAAAAAAAAAATTAGCAAAACAGGCTAATGGTGGAAACTTTCTATAGCACTAGATCGTTTGAGATGGTATTCCACCTATACAGTCTGTCACTTGTCTGACAGTGTATGTTAGCAAGTTTGTGTAACGCTAACTATAACCTCTTATTCTCTGAGCAATTGCTGTTTGCATGTTCCTTCCTACTTGCCAGAGCTCTTTGGTTGGCTACAGGAGATGCTTTGAAAGACAAGGTTACATTATCTTAAGCTGTTTTTTTGTCCTTAAAATCAAATTAAGCCTGTAGTGAAGTACTGACCAATTCTTAACTGTAATGTTTTCCAAAGAGTTGCAATGGACTGTGTTGCTATTACATGAAAGAGTTCTGAGAAGCTGTTTTAAAGGACAGCTGAGGACTGACTTCCTCTCTTCCTGCCCTCCACACCAAAAAGAAACTCTAACAAGGATGCAGAAATGGCTGGTTCAGTCCTTTTCAGCTTCTCAAAGCTCAAGGGATGTAGAGAAAGCAGAATCCATTAATATTTACCATTGCAAAATAATCTTGTTAGTGATGATGAACAGATGTTCCCCTGTTCCACGTGAAGCTACCACTCTGGATAGAACATCAGCCATTTGTTTTATCTCAAATTACTACCATACAACTTGCTTCAGATTAAGTGTTTATTAAAATTAAAAATCACCATACAATAGAAACTATTTACATATTTAACTGACAGTCTGCTTAAACTGCACAGTTCGACTGAAGGAAGCCAATGGAAAAGAAAAGCAATGAATATTTATGCTGTTGAACTTCAACTGCAGGCACACTGAAGCTTTATCAAAAGGGGTTTAAGCTTCTGCAAAGTACCATTGCCTAAATAATTGGGCTGAAGGGTGGCAAAGATGTACTGGGTTTCAGCTNCTGTTTTGGTAAGTAATTTGATAGCACAATTCAATATGTAGAGCTTAGCAAACTGCATTCACTTTTATGAATTTGATTTATATACTGAGCAACAAACCTATAGTGTCACTGCAATGTAACTTGGTATCCTATTGCATATTTCCACAAATTGTTTTTGATAGTGCTAGGGCTAGTTTTAGCTTTGAAACAGATTTGAGGTTAGTTGATTAAAGCAGCAAAAATGTAAGGAATATTCTTGAATAATCACAGAGGATTAAAAATTAAGATTAAAATATTTTTACTGGTAACAGTCTCAGCAATTGCAATGAAAGTATTAACTTCCTTCAAAATCCTGTGCTTTCCTGTGGACTTCAGGTGATGACTTTGGCCTTGTAGGAAAGTGAAGGTTGAATACGGAGCTAGGTGTGCTGCTGCTTCTGCCGTCATGTGTGTTCATATTGCACTTCTGCATCTGTGATGGCTGTGCGATGCTTTGAAAATTATTTTAAATTTAATATGAGTAATACAGCAGTAAAACAGAATCATCTTCAGTGTAAATAATTACTTACATACATAACCCTTCCTTAAAGGAAACCATGACACCGTTTGGAAAGTCTTACAAGAGGTTACAGTACTCCAACTACTAATGTGAAATAGCAAGGATATAAAAATAATTTTCACAATATGCTGTATTTCAAAAAAGATTATTTAAGAACATCACCATGTCTTAAATCTGTAAGTTCTGCTTCATGACTTTTTCTTTTGAAAACAGCTGTTCATGCATCTTCTCACCCCTTTTATAAAGGTCTCCTTGTAATGTATTCCATGACTTAGATCCCAAGAAGGCGTTGTCAAAATGTACCGGTGCATGATTGCTTTCCTTCCTTCTCCCTCCCCACCCCAAAAAGCCTGCTTGGTTTGGGATGTTTCTGTAGATGCAAAACACAGAGCATTTAAGGAGAACTTCAATTTCAGAGGAACTGTTTTAACCAAATAAAAACATTATTATTTCTCTGCAGAATTACTCTTTCCTTCAGCATTTCAGCTTCCACACTTGGTTAAGACATCCAAACTTGCGTAATAATTGGTTTGAGCAGTCTGTCCAAATAGTCTGTGCCAATGATCCATGTCAATAGAAAAAGTGTTCTTTGTTTTATGGCTGTTGTTGATACTGCCCTTCTGTTGCTGTGTAGAAGTCATCAAGCACACTCTGTAGATAATCAAATGTTGGCCTCTCTTCTGCTTTGTCTTTCCAGCATGTTTTCATGATATCATAAAGCTCAGCTGGACAGGTTTCCATGCGTGGCATTCGGTACCCGCGCTGAAGAGCAACCATCACATCTGAATTGCTCATACCTTCAACAGAAAAAGAAAGTTTTGATCAAATGATCTGAATTCCTAAAGAAATGATTTTTTCTTTTTTATTTACTTCACTCTAAACATCTTCATCCAATAATACAAGGTTATTACTACTTACTAAAGGTAGCTACTAATATGAGCTCAATAAACAAGGCTGAGGGGTGTTCCGGAACCAAGGGACTTGCTTTGAAAATAGTGGGGGAAGATTTCCGTTTCCCCAGTTGAGTGTAGCAACCTCTTTAGTGCCAAGTCTAACAAGACTGTGGGGGAGATCATAATTCTTGTCTCCAGAACCAGCTCCGTTCTGTTCCTTTGACCAGTCCTGCCACTGTTTGTTCTGCTTCCAGCGGTGGTGAGATTCACAGCAAAAGCCCACCCTGGCATCAGCCTTTGTCTCAGCTGCAGAGCTTCTAACCTCCTCGCTGTAGACCCCATCCATACTGAGACGGAGAGCAGCCTACCTGTTTGACCACGCTCCCAGTCACCCTGCCCAATGTAGTAACATACTTTCAGATTTTCTTCTACATCAGCTTTTGTGTAAGTGCTGCTGATTGCAAGATACTGAACATTGTCACTCGTGATATTGTTACTTGTAACAGGCAATTTCCCTTCCCTTCTTGCTCATCCTATTCCTATTGTGCAAAACCATCTTGCCAGCTGTGCTGAGCTTTGCTTTGTTTCCCTGTTACGGTTTTCTTTCGGAGGATAAGAAGTCTAACTACCAGAAGTGTATCCTGAGCCTCACATGCCAACTAACGTCATGTGGGATGCCTGCCCTGGACTCCATCCTCCTCCTCCCTTTTTTTTTCCCCACCCCCCATGCCCCCTTCTGTTTTAAATCCTTGAGAGATTGGTTCACAGGATGATTTCAACACCTACTTTTAGAAGGTCAGCTATGGCAGGGCCAACAAAAAGGCTCACCACTTCCTACCCAGAAACCTGCCTTTCAGCTTGTCCCTCCCTCTGCAAATCTTATGCAACCTAGTGGAGTAATTGTGCCAGGATTACCTTCTCCAGGACACAGGCTCTAAGCTTTCTGTACTCCAGTGAATGCTGTTTCTTCTGATGACTGGGCATGCAGGAAGCACCTGTGCTTCAGCCTAGATATTTGCTACCACCAGTGAAGACTTTCCCCTCTATCGAGAAGGGTATTCCAGACCCCACAGCCGCTGGCCGCTCCTCAGGCTACATGTTCCACATGGTGCAGTTCTGTCTACGACTACTGTTTCTGATGGTTTTTCTCAGGCAACTCGGCCTCCAGACAGGTGTGTGCGTGACATTCACTGCTCCTGCTTACGCCAGTTCCCCAGAGGTGCGGGGAGAGCAGCTACGCTCTGCTGAGAAGAGGCAGGACAGTTCCTGCTCCGTGCAGGGTTGGCAGTGGAGATGCAGATGTGGTGCTCCCCCGAGTACTTGGTGACTGTGCAGCTCTGTTGCTGCAGACTGTGCGGATCTTTGTATGTGTTATCTGACTACTAAAGCTATGATTTAAGCCACTTGGCAGGTAAGGAGGTAAGGACACATTTGAATTGCAACCAAATGATAACTCTATCGGGTATAACTAGTTTGATTATTCAAGATGACCATAGTTCATATAGTTGACTTCAGTTCAAGCCTTTAGGCTTTAACCTGTTCTAGAAATACTGTCAGCCATGAAATCTGGGTCTGGATCAGAGCGCTTACTTTGGGCACATTTTTTGTATTTTCAGTTCCACTTTGGAAGGAGGAGTGAAGTTTTTCTGAGCTAACATTGCGCACGTGTAGAAAAGCAGTATTTTGAAGGTAGCAGTGGAATGGCATGTTGTCACAGAATAAGGAATTACTGCTATATAAAGACAAATCTAGGACGAAAGTTGATAAAGCGTTTTATAGAGAACAGTGATCTGACTGCTTGAAGAAATAGATTGTATATAATGTATGCAGTCGAACAGTTATTCATATTATGCAAAGTCTTACTTAACTGTGTGTAATGCATGAGGACTGCTGCTACTGGGTTTTGTGCAGAACAGGGCTGATTCTGTGGGTTTAAGTACTTTATAGGATTGTGCTTACACCTAGTGTCTGCAAGATTGATTGTTACATTCTGAATGCCAAGGACAAAGCCTGTGTTTCAGCTAACTTGCAGGAAAAATACCTGTTAAATAACCATTTAAGTTCACAAGACAAAAATGAAAAGACTTTTATCAGTATTCCATAGTAAATACAGTGTCATGAACATACTTGCATATGTTTCAGGTTTTATTTAAAACAAAAAGGCTTACCTGTCTGCCCCACAGTTCATGCAGTATTCTCAACTTTTCCTTTTTTAGGGTTTGGTTTTTTTTTTGTGGCTAGAGAATTAACTGTCTCATCAAAACTACATCCCAGTCAGTAAAAGAAATATATCCCCTGTGCATATTTGTTACACTTACACCCTCTTAAATGCTAGCAAAGGACATTAGCTCTAAAGGTTTGGTACATGTCCGTTAATTTACACTGTGGTACCTATTAAGCGTCACAGCTAAAGACATATTTGCTTATATTAGAGCCTGGGAAATTATGCGAATGCAGTCGTGTGGAGGAAGAATCCCACCGTATAGGAAGTGGCATATCTTGTGAAGAGCAGCTGACATAATTGGAATGCAAGTATGGGTGTCGCCAGTATTTGACATACTATATAATCACCTGGAAATTAGTTTTAACAACCAATTCAACTTATTTGCCGAGAGATTCAGATACTTGCTTCATATTTCAGAGGTAGTTCCTGAAACTGTAGTCCCACTAATTGCTTTGCGTTTCTCAGGAGGAGAAAGAGCTGTTGGAATTTAAGCACAAAGATCACAAAAGCCCCAAGTTTCTTGGCTGGAAATGCTTCCTACCAAGTTGCCTGCCTAGATTTTCTTCACAGGTATTAACCACTTGCCAGTTTCAACTCAAACTGTTTCATATGCAGCTTTATGATGAATACTGTCTAGTTGCTGTAGCTGGTTAATAATTGAAAATAATATTTTGAAGCATTCCTGTTAGAACTGAAAAATCAATTTACTGTTTCTCTCCAGTGGCTGCTGGTTAAAACCTATCACTAGGTTACTCTTGCCCATGCTGGGGTAATTTGCCCAAATCTGTCACATCTCTTCATGTAAAGTAAGTTGGTCACCCATTTATTTTGCTGTCCTTCTGATTCTTCAGTATCAACTTTCAGTCTAATAGGCTATTTCAATTTATACTTCTATTTAAAACAGACATATGTCCCCCTTCCACTTTAATGCAAGTAATGCCTGCAAACTATTAAAATCTTCCAGTATGCAGTCAAGAGGCTTCCGCTTCTAATTGCTGGTTGGCAAATGAATCCACAGTGTATGGCCTATTTATGGTGCTCATAAAAATGCTCCCATATTAAAAAAAAATATTGCCCAGACTTCCCCTACAAGAGATATTTTCCCACAGTAGTATAGCAGTACAGCGTCTGCTGTACAGATTGATTTTTTTCTTAACATAAAAATACGATACATTTTATGGAGGCAAAGAGAGAGCAGACTTAGGTGCAATTAAGTATTGGGTTGGGTTTTGTATTTTTGTAGTGCTGGTTTCCAGGCGAGCTTGTAGGTTCGCTCAGGGAAGGACAATTTTCAAGGCATCTAGAAATAACCTTGTGAGCCCAGCTCAGCATAGGCAACTGTCTGGATACACAGGCATGTGCTAACGGGGAAAAAAAGTATCCCAACTGTGGGAAGAAGCATGCATTACTCAGCTGCATACAACTCCCACCTGATCTTTCCTGGGGATATGAGCAGTGTTTAGAATAGCTTTGGGAGGACCTGCTACTCAGTCACATATTTTATAGCCCTTACCTAAAAACCAACCCTGAGCATATGTTTAAACACTTACCTGTGCAAGCAGCCCTATCATCTCTTGAAGTTTAAGGGGGCTACCCTTGAGCTTAAGTGCTTTCCTGGACTGGAGCCTTCCCAAACAATGAGAATGTCTGGTTTGGCTCTACCTCTTGTAGGGAAAGTTGATATGTTCTTCCATAACATAGTGTAAAGTTGGCTGCCATCACCCCTTCCCCGCCGCCCGACTCTTGTGGGAGGTCTGGTCTCCCTGTGCCCAGAGGTGTTGAGCCTACTGCCATTTCAGGACGTGGGACTTGGGTTACCCAGGTCTGCCCCTTTGACATCTCTGGCAGTTCAGGATGCAGAATTCCAGCTGCTCAGGAAGTGGTGGTGAAAATGTTTTCACTGTTTGAACAGAAAGAGTTGCTGCACTGGAAGCGCTGGGAAAGCTTTGCTTGGATGAAATACCTGCTCTCCCTTTACTGTCTGTAAACTGCAGGATCCTAAGGGTTCTTCTCATAAGTCACCCCATCTATGAGAGGTGCAGTACAGGTGAATATAGCTGTACTTTCCCCATTTGCCCACAAGATAAGAGAATTTAGGTTAATTTTCCATAACCTCAGCAAGCTTAAATGGATGCGGTCTGCTACCCCGAGTTAATCAGCTATGCCTGAGATGCGACAATTCTGTGTGCAAAAATATCCTTCATACAAATTGTTTCTGTGTGCTGGAAACATTAATATGTATTTTGTTTAACAGAAAGAAAAATGAAACATAAAGCACATAACTCTTTCACAGCTACTTAATGCAGCTATGACTGTGGTCTTGTACCTGAACCGTATGGAACAATGAAGAGTAAATATTCCTAGTGGTACATCAACGCTGCTTTACGGGCTGCTTTCATATTTGTTTAGATTAGCTAACACAAATTATTACAGCCTATTTGCTTGTGAAAACACACTTTCTTAGCACTTCCACATATTACGATATTAAAAAACCCCAGCAGCTGACACAGCACCATTAGAGACTGCGCTGCTGACCGAACTCAGCATTTGCTGCAGTTGTAACACCTTTTGAATATATAAAAATGACTACTTGTTCATGGTGACATTAGCCTGTTTGCTAAAATTTACCCCAGAGAGGCACGTGGTTTACACATAAGGTGACTATAAGTTTTCAAAGCAATAACATTACCTGCAAGACATTTTCCAAATCACTGCTGTTGCTACTGTCAGATACCAGCTCTTTCCCTGCATATTTTCTTTACTTTTTAACACCAAAGTATAAATACAGAGTAATGGTATAAACACAGACCCATACCTGGATAAGGAATCTTTCCATATGTAACGATTTCATACAGGAGAATCCCAAATGACCACACATCAGATTTAATAGTGAAAGATCCATAGTTAATTGCCTCTGGTGCTGTCCATTTAATAGGGAATTTTGCACCTAAAAAAAAAAAGTACAGTCTCAATCAGTCAAAGGCAAATTTAAACACTCAATATCAAGTCACTAAAAGGTCTTAAATGACTTGCCTATGATACCCCTAAAATAGCAGTTACCAGCAACTCCTTCTGTCCAAGAGTTATCAGCAGAGATGTGCTGCAAGATGCATGTTGCCACACTGCATGTCCTGTGTCAGAGGTGCAAATAAGATGCCAAAAGTTGCATAGCACCTTTTGACTCTTAGGTATGGTGAATTTTTGCTAAAATGACAGTCACCATTTTCCCTTCTGCCCAGTGGTCAGGCAACAATCTTTCAATTCCCATCAGCTGGAACTTCGCAAGACTTTAACTAACTTTTCCTATTTTAAAGAAAGTCAGTCTAGCTTCAACATGAGAAAACACTTCTTTACTGTGAGGGTGACAGAGCACTGGAACAGGCTGCCCAGAGAGGTTGTGGAGTCTCCTTCTCTGGAAATATTCAAAACCCGCCTGGACGCGGTCCTGTGCACCCTGCTCGAGGTGAACCTGCTCAGACAGGGGGGTTGGACAAGATGATCTTCAGAGGTCCCTTCCAACCCCAACCATTCTGTGATTCTGTGATTCAACACACACTTTTACGCATTTCACATTCGGCCATAGATACAAAAGCGGTAGCAAGTCATATCTTAAAAAGTCATATCTTAAAATACTGTCTTTCAAGTCTAATTAACTGCTTCCAGAAAATCCCACATAAAAGCAAACTCCTTCCAGTCAAATAAGAAAAGTTCAAGCAGCCTTTGTTGGGGAATATGACATTAGCTCTTCAGACCATGAAGAGTAATACAAGCAGATTCTCTCTATGCCCTTTTTAGCCCGCTCTATCATTCTGGCCCAAAATACCAGGTAAGCTAGGAAACTTTTCTGAGTGGCAGAAAACACATCAAAGACACTCGGCATAAAGAATTTATAATCTGAAATGTTCATTTAATCAATATACAATGTCCAGAGCTAGCTAAAAAACACAGATATGGGTTCTGTACCTCTGAAAACTGCTTAATGGGACTCTTCCCTCTGATCTGTTGAATTACTGTTACCCAGTGACTGCTGAAAAGCTCACCTTCCTTTAATCTCAACTGTAGTGCATTGTTCTCTTTCTTCCTCATACCTTAGTTCTTCCCCTCTCGTCCTACATTACCACAGTTTCCATCCAGACTGTGTGAAAATATGAGGTAGTGTCTTTAAAATGAGAGGGTGAAAGCCAGCCAACAAACCTGCTCGGAAAAGTTACCCTAATGCAATCTGTGCACGGAAGCATACATAAAAACTTCTCACTACAGCAAATTGACTACGCACTTCTTGACAGCATTAGCAAAACAGACATGGCAAAACCCAGACAAATATCTTCAATGGTATGATTTCCCCTCTTGCCAGTCCTGACCCTGCTGCGATGTTACCTCCTGTGCGTGTGCTGAACAGGGACATGGACCCAGCCTTCCCTACACGTAGCAGCAATGCTGCTGAACATGCAAATCAATGCTGCAGCTCCTAAAGCAGCTTCAAAAGATAACCAGTTCTGCTAAAGGTTTTCTTGTTACCAGCAACTACACCTGCTAGGGCTCCTTCCTTTCCCTAAGTGAAAGGAGGTCCATATGGCACTTAAGGATGTGAAGAGAAAATAAGGTCATATTTTCCTGGCATTTAATTCAGTGGGATGGAAGCTGCGGGTATGCAATTAATTTGTTCAATTTAGAAAAATTTCTGTGCAGTTAAGTACTCTCAATTTTCTCTGTTCTTCAAATTTATTTAAAATAAACTTTTCAAAAAGCCTGGGGAGCACAGAAAGGTTATTTGTTTCCTTATTCTTTTTAAAAGTTGTTGGCATTAGAATGCTGCGTCTACGAAGTTGTTATGGCATTTTCTGTCCTTGATGACCATATTATTGTTAGATACAGCCTCACTGCCTCACAGAGGCTGAAGTTTTAAAGACAAAAATAAAAATACATACCTTCTCTTGCTGTATATTCGTTGTCTTCAATGACTCTTGCTAGTCCAAAATCAGCAATTTTGCACATCAGTAAGTCTGAAACCAGAACATTCGCTGCTCTCAAATCTCGATGGATATAATTTTTTCTTTCGATGTATGCCATCCCTTCTGCGATCTGTAACAAAAGAAACAACTATTTTGATATTTCAACACCACACAACACAATCAGCAGGTCTGAGCTCTCTGTTCTTTCAATGTATCAGCAAAGCCACATCCATTTATCCATTACCAGTATCTTTGGAGTAATTTTTAGATGGAAGCAAGGAAAGGGTAATTGCCATGGAAAACTTATGTCTAGATCCAGTCCTGCAAAACTATCCTTACAGTAGCAGGTTCAAAAGAATTGTTTGGGTGACTAACAGCTGGCAAGATTAGAGATACATATTAGAGACATTTCCTGAAACAAAATCTTAATTAAAATCTTCCTAAGATTTCTACTAAAATATTCTCTTCCCCAAATTATTACCAGTTTATTTTCCAAATACTAAGAAAATGGAAGGAATTAATAAGTTAAACAAGATACAGATGTTCTTTTAAGGATTGATGAAGCAACAGTGCAGATAGAGTTAAAAAACCCCCAACAACTTTCTGTTTACCCAATATAGGCCTGGACAATCAGGAAACAATGACTAAGATAGGGCAAACAACTTTATCTTTATTTTCTTCTACAACAACAAGTACCTGTTCATACACGAGGAATGTTTGGCAACAGCCAGCTCTCAGATACTATCATAAGTAAATTTAATTTTTATTTCAGCAGCCCAAGTTCATTTCCAAACCAAACTAAAGATGATTAATGTCCTCAAAATATGAACTGGGGATGATTTTTTTCAGTATTTGCCCAGACTAACTTTTTTTCCCCCCCTAAAGAAAAACATTTTACTTCTCAGAAAAAAAGAAACTGAAAGAATAGTTTCTAAAGTCAGAGCAATAAAACTGATGTGTAGATCGTATTCGGTCCAAAAGTTTAAGAGGAGCTAGGAAAAAAGAAAAATAAACCCAGTGCTTGTGAGCTGTCAGTCTTTCTCTCCCTTGTGAGACTCTGGTGATGGGTCATTCCCAGGCAAGCCCCACGGTCCAACCTGTGCCGCAGGTACCTCTCCAGGATGTCTGTGGGTGGGTAACAGACAGCTCGCTCTCGGCCACATGGTTTGGGGAACACACAAGCTCTCAGATTTGCTAATGAAGCAGTAGTAAAGCAGTAAGGGTCCTTCTCCAGTGCCAGTCCCCAGCACACTCATACACGGGCTCTTTCCTCTCCACCTCGGGAGAAGACAAGTGCACGGATCCCTTCCCAGCACCAGAGGTGCTCGTTTCAGCCGTGCAGTAAAGCAGGCAGGAGCACCTGACCGAATTTTGAGAAAACATTAATGTGACTTCTTCTTATCCATTTTTAAAAAGTCCCAGTAGGGTGCTGCGAAGGCACACACTGCCACCACTTACAACACAAAACCACACGGTCTTCGTTCCTCTTTTTCAGTTTAGGCAATGGAAAAATAGAACCACTTGCCCTCCCACCTCCTTCCACTGCGAACCTCTTCTTACAAACCAATATATTCTTCAGAGCAGAGTGTTACATTGCCCTTGTACAACGCAGGGGGGTTCTCACACTAAATCAGAAAGAAACTCCGATGACGAAGAGAATGAAGAACACCTGCCTTTCACATTTTCTAGAAATAAGTAAGACGTTTTATAGTGAAGAAAGCAGCTACTAGTGAATAATTGCCACAGAGAGTCTCACTAGAGACTTACAGACAAAATAGAAGAGTAGCATTTGATTAGAGCCTGCTCTGCCTCTCTCTCCTCCCCATGCGATTACTTAGGATTGGGGGGGAATGAGAGATGAAAGGGAAGGTTTTGCTGTAAGATCAATGCTGAGATTGGCCTGGCCAGCTTGGCAGATACGACCAAAATGCAGACAGGTCCACTAATGTCACCAAAACACATCAACCATCACAAAGGAATCATCTTTCCTCCTACTTCCCTGCACAGATTTAACATTTGGGCGAACTGCTGGCTGGGGAATGAAGAACCACTTTGCCAAAGAGACATTCGTGACGGCGACATTTCGTTTCCAAGCCCAACCAAGCAAAGCCATTGGAAAGGCCATTTTATTTCCTCTTACTCGTGCCAGACTCACTGAAGTCATCATTTGATTAGTCACAAATGAAGAATGTGACATCAAACAATCCATTATGTTTTCAGCAAATACAAACTACGTTTCCGTGAAATGCCAGAACAATGGTTTTGGCTGCATTGAATCAGAGAAATTCAAAGAAGCCACGTATATGCAAGCATTTGAACATGCAAAAAATTCCCAAGTAGGAAAAGAATAATGGACAAGGAATTTTGAATGGGAGAAGGAAGGGAAACACAGCAACTGGACAACTGAATTCATACATCTGGTCACATTAAACCTTTGCTTGTGGGAAAAGAAAAAAAAAAAGAGGATTTTTTTATCAGGGGAATGGGTGCCAGAGCCCATGTGATAACATGGCCTTTATGATAATTGTTGGGTTTTCATTGCCAAATGATATGTTAAAGGTAGAGAAATTCATGGGAACAAAAGAAAATTAAAGCCTTTTCCCCCCTCTTTTAATGATCATTGGTACCTGTCAAGACTGTTCAGCTACATGTAACTATTACTCAGGAGCAGGATGGGAAAGCTAATTTGGGCTTCTGGAATATGTTTTGTGGCCTTTAAGAGAGGATTCTGCCCACACTGCACAAACGTTACTACCAGGAAGGAAGCAGTTTCCCCTTCACCTTTAATGAACTACTAACACGCTTCTAGAAATACCCAAGTTAAATCCTTTTACAAACAACCAACCAACAAATCTCTAAATATGAGGAACTATGCACCCAGGGTAAGAACAGAAGAAAAGTCTTCTGGAAGAAATAAATCACTCCACAAGACAGCCTCCGTACTGTAAAGCTTCAGCTAAAAGTCACGCGATAAATGAATGACTCGGAGCCGCAGTTCTGCAGGCAGCTCTGTCACCCATTTGGGGCGTGATTTCAGCTGGCAGCGCTCTTTCCTCTCTGTTTCTGCTCTTTCTACCTGTAAAACAGGGTAATTACTTAACTTTCTGGAACACTTGTGGGTCATTTCACAAATAGGTATAAAACTCTTTCAAAATCCTGAAAGAAAATGGTAGCAAAAGCGTGGCGCATAGGATGTTGCTTTGAAAACATGCATTCCCTACTTTCTGAGCCATTCTTTTAGCTTCTGAAGGTGTTTGGGGAAAGAGGCAAAAGCAGCAGAGGTCTCTGAAGTAGGCAGGGGAGAACCTACTGTCACAGAAGAGCTATGCCTTCTGAAAAGCAAAAGCACTTGGTCACAACTCAAAGACTTCCTTGGTGAAACATCACAGCGGACATTAAGCAGCACGCAGAGGGATGGGCAGTTCTGTGCTTTTTTTCAAAAGGTGAAACTCAGTTGTTTTTTGTTTAGTTTGTTTTTTTTTTTTTTTTTTTTCTGCAAACCCAGAGAACTTCTGGATTCCTTCATAGCTCTGTTTTTCAACTCAAAGACATGCTTGCTTTCAACTTCCATTCCAAAGGTCTCTGATCCTCTTTTGCAAGAGTTATTTCAAACAAGGCATGTTTCGTACATAGGGTTTTTTTATTAGGAAAGACAGTTTTAAACAACCTGGAGAGCTGACAGGTACAACCTCATGGAAAAGTCTCAGGAACAACCACACCATCAAAAAAACCCAGCAACTACAAGTGCAAGGGAAAATCACACTTACTGTAAAGACAGTGCCTGACCATTTCAGTTGGAAGGGACGTACAATGATCATCTAGTCCAACCGCCTGACTACTTCAGGGCTAAGCAAAAGTTAAAGCATGTTGTTAAGGGCATTGTCCAAATGTCTCTTAAACACTGACAGGCTTTGGGCATTGACCACCTCTCTAGGAAGCCTGTTCCAGTGTTTGACCACCCTCTCAGTAAATAAATGCTTCCTAATGTCCAGTCTGAAACTTCTCGGTGCAGCTTTGAATGATTCCCATGCGTCCTGTCCCTGTATACCAGGGAGAAGAGCTCGGCACCTCCCTCTCCACTTCCCCTCCTCAGGAAACTGTGGAGAGCAATGAGGTCTCTCCTCAGCGTCCTTTTCTCCAAACTAGACAAACCCAAAGTCCTTAGCCGCTCCTCCTAGGACATGCCTTCCAGCCCTTTCACCAGCTTTGTTGCCCTCCTCTGGACGCATTCAAGGACCTTCACAGCCTTCTTAAATCACAGAATCACAGAATCATTAAGGTTGGAAAAGACCTCTAAGATCATCAAGTCCAACCATCAACTAACACCACCGTGACTCCTAAACTAGGCCCTGGAGTGCCACGTCCATACCTTTTTTTGAACGCCTCCAGGGTTGACGACTCCACCACCTCTCTGGGGAGCCTGTTCCAATGCCTAACCACTCTTTCGGTAAAGAAATTCTTCCTGATGTCCAATCTAAACCTCCCCTAAATTGTGGGGGCCAGAACTGCACACAGAACTCAAGGTGAGGCCACACCAGTGCTGAATACAGCAGGATAATCACCTCTTTGACCAGCTGGTTATGCTGTGTTTGATGCACCCCGGGATGTGGTTTGCCCTCTTGGCTGCCAGGGCACACCGCTGACTCATATTGAGCCTGCTGTGGACCAGCACCCCCAGATCCCTTTCTGCAGGGCTGCTCTCCAGCTACTCCTCTCCCAATTTATACTTGTGCCTGGCGTTACTCCATCCTAGGTGCAGGATCCAGCATTTGGACTTGTTAAATTTCATCCCATTAATCATAGCCCAATGCTCCAATCTATCTAGATCCCTCTGCAAGGCCTCCTGTCCCTCAAGAGAGTCAACAGCACCTCCCAGTTTGGTATCATCCACAAACTTGCTGCTAATGGTGCATTCAACTCCTACATCCAGATCGTTGATAAATACATTGAACAGAACTGGCCCTAGGATTGGGCCCTGAGGAACACCACTGGTGACCGGTCACCAGCCAGATGTAGCCCCATTCACTGCAACCCTTTTAGCTCTGCCCTTTGGCCAGTTCTTCACCCAGTGCACCATGAACCCACTCATCACACAGTTGGACAACTTGTCCAGAAGGATGCTGTGAGGGACAATTTGAAAAGCCTTACTAAAATCCAGAAAAACTACATCCACTGCCTTCCCTTCATCCACCAGGTGGGTGACTTTATCACAGAAGGATATCAAATCAGTTAAACAGGACTTTCCCTTCATGAACCCATGTTGACTGTGCCTGATGATTGCATTATTCTGTAAATGCCTTTCAATAGTACCCAGTATAATCTTCTCCAGAATTTTTCCAGGAACTAAGGTTAGACTAACAGGTCTGTAGTTCCCTGGGTCTTCCCTCATGCCCTTTTTGTAGACTGGAATAACGTTGGCTAGCTCCTAGTCAGCAGGGACCTCCCCAGACTCCCAAGACCTTTGGTAGATGATCGATTTGGCCAAATCTTACATGGTCAGAAACAGCAGAAAATTATAAAGTCAAATTACAAAATATAAAAAACCACCCCAATATGACAAAAATCAGAAGAGCTCACCCACAAAAAGTGCTATAAATAGTAAGCATAAGCAGGGAAACTAGAGGTGCATTAGTAATAGGACAAGACCAAGGAAAACATTCACGTTAAATGAATGGTTAAATTAAATGATGGAAAAGACTACATGCAAATGCTACAGAGAAGTTTTTAAATGCCTGCCTTTGCTTCAGTCTCCATTGAAAGGGCCAAGGATGCACACGTAGTTAATGTGAATGACAAAGGGGTAAGAACACAGAGTGGAAAAGGGAAAGAACTGGGTTAGGACAGTTTTCGTGGATATAGGTGGCTTATGAGGCACCTGAAAACTATTGGTAAATCCAAACTCACACATCCTCACTTGCCTGCAAAGCCAGCAAGCAAAATGGGGAAAAAAATATAAGTGATGAATCAGTATTCAAAGTTGAGCATAGTTTTTATTTGGTTACAAAGGAAGTCAACTCTGGGAAAAAACCCAAAAGGGTGTGACCTACAATTTCCAAAATAATGAGAAACAACTAGGCTAAGAACCTCTCCAGTCATCTCCAGCCCTATTTTATCTACGATTTTAAACCAAAATCATGTAGAAATGATTACTTAGAGATGGTTTAGGTATACTTTTAAAAGATTTCCCTTTGTCTTGACAGATGTGGCTTTTTACTCTTTTCAGGATCCGTACTATAAAACTGCACGTGAAACCGCAGGCAGTAGAAGGCAGGGATTTGTGCCTAAAGGCAGCTTTGAAATTCCCTCTGTCTTGCTGCTGCCTGCGAGACAAGTGGGGCCGAACCGCTGCGCTTGTTCCCCAGGGCTGGGGTGCTGCCCCTGAGGGTCCAGCCGCAAACAGGACATCCCGGCCACATCCCTCGTCCTTTGCTCGGTGGGTGGGAGACGGTGGCCCGAGAGCTGCTCTTGGCTGCACCAGCTCAGGCCCAGGGCTCGTCGGGACACTCCTGCCAAAGCGGGTAAAACAGCCCAAAATCCAGACTGGAAATGAGTCCAAAGCACTTAGGGTGGGAGGGAGCATCCTGCTGGTGGAGTTTAAGCAGAGGAAATAATGGAGCATATCCTGAGGTTCACACTGCCTTACATTTGGTCATTGTCAGTTCCTAGGGAAGAGCCTCACTAAAAACAGCCTACAGTTTTGAAAGGTTTGAAGCAAACATGTGTTATTGATCTGGACAAGATTGTCTTTGGTCTGGGATTAACCAAAACCAGCTTCCTTTCAATAACGTCCAGACACGTAATAAAATAAAATAAAATATACTCCTTGATCACAGAGTTTTCAAAAAGAGAGTTCATCTTCATGTGACTCTCTGCCTATGAAGAGGGTGTAGATCCTTTGTATCTGGCAATTGAAAACTGTTGCGACATGGTCACATTTTAATCTTCAAGTGATATATCAGTGTAATACCAATTTTCAGTTTGCAGCAGTGCTTATCCTAAAGGTGAAGTCAGGAAAGGCTGCAAAAATGTATTCCTCTTGCTCCAGTCAAGCAGCTATATAGTCAAAGCAGACCCACAGGGAAATAAAGCATTATTAAAGTAACGTATATAATTATGCACTGGAACATTAGAGGGTATCATTAAAAATTAAAGAAACCTGAAAAGCAATATGGTGAGACTGCAGTGGAAATCTCCCAATGCCAAATAAGAGTTAAAATTAATTCTGATTTAGGTCTTTCCCTTTTTCCCTTAAAAAAAAAAGAGAGGAGAGAGAGGGATTAAAGCACTGCATCAAAAATCTCTATTAATTTTATTCTAAGTTTATTATAATTTTCATTTGTAGCCTCAAAAGGCAAAAAGAAGAGGATAAAAGTTGCCAGTGAAGTGGATCGTAGAAAATTAATGAAAGTATCAGCGCTGCACAGGAAAGAAGAAAGACTGTTTCTGTGACAAAGCTTTGACCAGTTTGAAAGGTATGACGTGAGAATGTTCAGTAACAACTGATATCGTTTTCCTAACCACAGCCACCATGCATGTGTGTGCTACATGGTAGATAACGGATTTGCATAAGAAGCAGGAAGAGCTTACACATGCAGAAGTTTCACTGAATTTGCGTCGTATGTTTTCAGCAGCTCTCATCAAACAGAAGCAAGTATGATTTCAAGAACTGTGAAACAAAGAATTGGGAGCTTTTGGGGTAAATTACCTCTGGGGCAAGATGAAAACCAACTAGTAAAATCCAGAGTTTGCCAGTCGCTTTAGTCCCGAAGGAGTTAGGCTGTTGCCTGTAGAGGACCGAGGGGAATATAGGCAATGTCCACGGGGACTGACTTGGCCCACTGCATTAGCAAGTTTTGGCGACAAAGCGACGAAATTTGCTTACCCTCCAGCTCATAACTGGGAACCAACAGCACCTTTGGGTTCCCTGAGCCTGCTGGCCAAGCTGACAGACAGAAGCCCCAGGAAGGGGAACTGCTTGTCAACTATGTCAGCTAATGCCTGCCAGACGTATGGCAGTTGTGAGACCAGCCGATGAGGTTGCTGTGCTGCTGACCCACGCACCAGCAGTGGTCACGCAGGCAGGGAAATGGGCTCAGATTTTGATATCTCCGTATTCCTGGCTGGTTCTGGCGTGTCTGACACACTGACAATTCTGCTGACTTCTACAGGAGATACCAAAGCTCTGCTCTATACTAAAGCAGGTAGTATGTGCTTGAAGATATGTTTGCAAAACCCAGCTTCCTTTAAAACACACTGCTTTCAGAGATTTCTAGCATTCATCTCTAGTGGCCAAAATAATCTCTGCCAGGGCATGGCTAACACTAGATTTCCCCAGCCCCTACTCATACACACTAATTAAAACACAAAAGAGAAACTTCAGCTCTTTCAGAGGGCAGATTGCTTTAGAAACTGAGCTGGACCACCTTCCTAGCAAGCATTTTCTTGCCATGTTTTCCACAAGCCTAATTTTATAAATGGTGATTGTTAGTACAGCAAACCCCCTCCCAAAAATCGTGAAGCCACACCTGTATGCTGAAGTAGTCACTAGAGGTAAGTGCAACTAAGTAGAATCACAGAATCATAGAATGGTTTGGGTTGGAAGGGACCTTCAAAGGTCATCTAGTCCAACCCCTCCTGCAATGAGCAGGGACACCTTCAACTAGATCAGGTTGCTCAGAGCCCTGACCTTGAATATTTCCAGGGATGGGGCATCTACCATGTTTCACCACCCTCATCGTAAAACATTTTTTCCTTATATCTAGTCTGAATCTACTCTCTTTTAGTTTAAAACCACTACCCCTTGTCCTATCACTACAGGCCCTATTAAAAAGTCTGTCCCCAGTACTCAGCTATTGCTGTTAAAAATGGCAATCAGTGAGTGCGGATGTTAAGCTAACAAAACAGCAAAATCAGTATAGCACAGTAGGAGTATATTTGATTACTTGCTTGAGAAATGCTATCTTTTTAAAAGGTGTTTATTTCACCTGGGGGAGCAGTCCTTACTTTTCTTTTTGCAAAATCAGAACCCCTTGTAAATGCAGATTTCTTTCAAGACTGTTCAAGGCAAAGGCATTACGAAGTCACTGAGTGGAGCACTAACAACAGTCTGGCAACGGAAACACCAACCCACAGCACTCTTCGACACCACTTGGAAAATCGGCTTCAGCTGGGAGTTCATGTTCAACTACCTGCACTACATTCTTCATTCTTCAGTTATGTGATAGTCACAGAGACCACATCCTCCCCTCCCTTTCTCCTATTCCCAGTCCTTCCCTATCTGACAAGGCCATTGTAAGGCAGCAAAGGCCATTCCTCTGGATAAAAAGGCAACATACTAAGTGGAACCTCTTCTTGCCTATTTTCTTCCTGCTGTATCACAAGTCCATTGCTAACATACCCTTCTGTGATGGGTTGGGCTCTTTCAGCAATTTTTGTTGCAACAGACGTCTTGTGTGCACACATGTGGATGCGAGTCAGCCAGCTGTGTAGCATGGCTGGGAGCAGGCCAGCCTTGTGCAACATCACAGATCCATGAGGGGTAAAATAAGCCAAATAAGACGTATAGGACAATCTCAAAATTCACACTATGTGTTTGAGAGCATTGTCCAAACGCTCCTTGAATATTGTCAGGCTTGATACCGTGACTACCTCCCTGGGGAGCCTGGGTGAAGAACCTTTTCCTAATGTCCAACCTAAACCTCCCCTGGCACATCTTCCTGCCATTCCCTCGGGTCCTGTCACTGGTCACCAGGGAGAAGAGATCAGCGCCTGCCCCTCCTCTTCCCCTTGTGAGGAAGCTGTAGACCGCGATGAGGTCTCCCTTCAGTCTCCTCATACGGCTTCCCCTCTAAACCCTTCACCAATTTGGTGGCCCTCCTCTGGACACTCTCTAGTAGCTTTGTATCCTTAATATACTGTGGCACCCAAAACTGCACACAGTACTCAAGGTGAGGCCGCACCAGTGCAGAGTAGAGTGGGACAATCCCCTCCCTCGACCGGCTAGCAATGCAGTGCTTGATGCACCCCAGGGCACGGTTGGCCCTCTTGGCTGCCAGGGCACGCTGTTGGCTCATGTTAAGCTTGCCATTGACCAGAACCCCCAGATCCTTCTCCGCCTACATTCTGGAAAAGTGTGATCCACAGGTCTGCAGTAAAATTACTATTAGCTTAGCAGTAGCCCAACAGAGTTTGAAAATAATTTTGTCTGTCTTTTTCCCTAAATTAATCATTAATCCCTAAATCAATTAACGTTCAGACTGTCAGAGGTAGAGAAGACCAGTGGCACATCTGTGCTGGTCAGAGGGAAATCTCTGGTCTGAGAACCACACACAACCTGCAAGTCTATTCCACACAGTCCTGTTATTACCCAGTGGCATTAAGAGCTCTTTAAATATGTGCTCAAAAAACCTACAAATTCTTTCCATAAGAAAAATCCCAGTATCTCTGTTCCAAATTTTGTTTGGGCTGCAGCTAGAAATCCTCAGAGAAGCCTTCCTGAACATGCCTTTAAGATCACTCTGCAACCCAATGCATGGCTTGCACTCAGGAATTTCTGTTGATAGTCTACATCTTAGGTGAAGAGAGGGACTTCTCATATCCCCTGTGCTGCACAAGTTCCTGGCCTCTGAGGCCAAGTGCAGGAGCTGGCTCCGAGAGATTGCTGTCAGATCGGGGTGACAAGCAATGTCCATTTCAAATGACCCGACCTTCAAAGCTGTGTAAATGACAATAGCTGGCCCCTGTCATCTTGTACTATCCAGGTAGTACACAGTAAGAGTTGCTCTCTAGTTCATTAAGCTTTTAAAGCCTTGAATTTCTGAAAACACAATATTCATTTAAAATGAGCACAACATCCTTAACTCCAATAAAAAGGTCTGCTATAAAACCACATGCGCTTTCCTCTCCACACCGTGGGTCTCCTTTCATATCACTGCTCACAGATGTTCTTCTCTCCATTGAATTTTACACACTATTTTCAAAGCTACATGTCTTTTTCTGCCCACTGTTATTCATCTCTCCAGACCATGACCTGGGATGCAGCAGGTTTTCCACATCTACAAAGCTTTTGCCCCACTAAATTCTCAAGGACAAGCTACCCAAAGAGTTCAGAAAACTTAGCAAGCCTATAGCTACACTGGACCAACAATTACAGCAAAAACAGCTCCTGCATTGAATCTATGTTATATAAAAATCTATATCTGATACATTGAACATCTATATAACAATATGTGATATATAATATACCATAGAATAGAATAGTTTCAGTGGGAAAGGACCCCCAACGATCATGTAGTCCAACTGCTTGACCACTTCAGGCCACTTTAACCAAAAGTTAAAGCATGTTATTAAGGGCATTGTCCAAATCCCTCTTGACCACTGACAGGCTTGGGGCATCGACCACCTCTCTAGGAAGCCTGTTCCAGTGTTTGACCACCCTCTTGGTAAAGAAATGTTTCTTAATATCTAATCTTATATTTATTTATATAGCAGTAGTTATATAAAACAGTTACATAATATTCTCATAGTGACTTTTTGGAATAAATCCCTAATGTTTTATTATATCTTTTTAAAGCTTTCTCATCTTTACTCATGAATTGTAACAAGTTAGTTTAATAGAGTACAACAGTCTGCAAACTCTAACGCATATTGAAAACACTGAAAGGTTGGTGAAACAATAACCTACCAGAAACGCCTTCATTACCTATTAGTAACATGAATTACAACTTGCAAAAGCACAATTTTTACTCTATTTTCTATATGCCTTCCCCGACATCTAACGCTGGTAACTGTTCCAGGAACCTCTGATCCGTGCTTTGACACACAAATCACTCTGGGGTCTCTCTCTACAGATTTAGTTTATGACATGGGATAACTTGTATATTTTGAAACAATCATCTCAGTTCATAAATCAGATACTAGTACCTGAAACATCATTTCATTAGATTTCATTTATTTCACAGTAATTTACATAAGAATTTGAAACCAACAATAGTCCCTTGAGGTTAAGAGAAGTTTGGCCAATTGACCTAACTTAAGAAGTAAAAATGACACATTTATTAACACTGAAGGAATATCATAAGCATCAACTCACAAACTTGTACCTACACTTTCAACTCACAGCCGCTCAAATTGAAAGCAGCCTTTCCACAAAGGAAAGTGGCTGTGTACCACTGCCATCTAAGCAGGGTACCACTGCCATCTAAGCAGGTAACCAGCAGTATCTAAGAGTTAAGCCTAACTTCACATATTCCCTTTGAAACCTCTTTTATCTATTCCCTCCTTTCAAGTAACCTTATTTACTCAGACCAAAACTTATTTGAAAATTAATTTAATTTTTAATGCAAAATAACCTTAGGATAAAGCTGCCCAGCATGAGTTTCAGACCATAAACCCCATTAATTTTGAGCGTATTTGAGTGTATTTAAAATTTACCTGAGCAGAGAAGTCGATTAGCTTTGGAAGCAACAATTTACTTCCTTCATCACTCTTCAGAAAATCCAGCAAACTTCCTGTTACAACAGAGAAGGATTAAGTCAGTGCAGCTTATTACCAAAATAAAGGTCACGCCAGGTCCCCAATTTTCTGGATCAAAAAATTTTTGCAGTGAAGTGTTTTGATGTATTTTCAAGTTGACTACAGTAAGGCAGTCTCTTTAGATGATTTAACAACAGTAACATCCAAGTCAGCATAGAATGATAGAATCATTAAGGTTGGAAAAGACCTCTAAGATCATCAAGTCCAACCGTCAACCCAACACCACCATGCCTCCTAAACCATTTCCCGAAGCGCCACGTCTACACCTTTTTTGAACACCTCCAGGGATAGTGACTCCACCACCTCTCTGAGGAGCCTGTTCCAATGCTTAACCACTCTTTCGGTAAAGAAATTTTTCCTGATATCCAATCTAAACCTCCCCTGACGCAACTTGAGGCCACTTCCTCTTGTCCTATCGCATGTCAGGCATCCAAGTTTTGCAGTTTTCCTGGGTGTAGAAAACTGCCATCAGACCATACCTTAGTTCAGTGGTGTTGAGTTTGATAAGTACCCTAGTCTATAGACTATCAGGAAAGCTGTCTAGGAGAATCACACATATCAATCCTTTCCAAGTCATAAAGAATAAGTGGCTCAACACTTGTTTATGAAGTTATCAGCAGAATTCCTTGAAGACAGAACAAAACAAGAAAGACTACCACCCAAGACAATCTGAGAAGGAAACCTCACTTGTTTTGTGTAGTAATGCTCTAATAAAGGTTGTCCTTTTCTAGTGGTATGGCCATCCTTGCAGGATCACTCAGCATTCACCTTACTACACACATATTTATCAATTCAAGGGCCACATAAGGCAAATTCTAAGGTTTGTTTTAACTGCCTTGCTATGACATCAGACACAAAAGTTAGGTAGGGAGCCTAAAGGAACCAGAGCTATTTTGGGGGTTATGTTCTGTATCTGAAACAATTAAAAATGCTACATCTAAGAAAACTGTAAAAATAGTTTATTTCACAAAAGCAGCAATGAATCATATTATTTATTATTAAAGCCTCAGCCCTCCTCTAGGATAGCTGCTCCTTCACTTTATATCAGAGCCTTCAAAAGAATAATGCTAAAATACCAGGTTCTCCTTTTTTCATTCCTTCCTTTTTAAAGAAAGGGGACTGATGTATGAGAAGCAGAAGAGCTTACTAAAACATTGCTTGCAGGTCCAATGTTGTTCTCACCTTTAGCCATGAATTCTGTTATAATATAAATAGGTTCTTCTTTGGTCACTACAGCATAAAGCCTAACGAGCTTATCATGCTGAAGTGTTTTCATAAGGTTGGCTTCCTCCAGAAAGGCTTGCACAGACATCGTTCCAGGCTTCAGAGTCTTCACAGCCACTTTTGTACTGTTATGATAGTAACCTAAAAGGAGGGAATACGATCAGTGCACTTGAAGTCACTCTGCACAGCACAGCACCCCGACTAGCAGGAATTTGTAAAGCAGGTGAGGTTGGATTCCAGTAATAGCTAAGAGCCTGAGAGCAAGTGCCAGATGTAGCACAAATATTTATGCTAGAATTCCTTTTTATTTTGCAACTGTTACAACATTGCAGTGAAAAAGAATCCATTCCCTATTTTTAGAAATCAGTTATCTGAAGAAAAATATAAAGCAAGCAAATTATCTTACTTCATACCAGTTTTAATTTACAATTAGTCCATTAAATATTCAGTCAAGAGATGTTTTAATGAATGTCCACATAAATTTTCTCAGAATCGAACAGACTCCACAGATTGCTTGCAAGATTCTGGAGCATCTTTAAATACCATTATTATAACCATGTTATGCATGCCAGTCTCATGCTTATAATCCTTTCTGTAACCTTCAGTGCTCAAAACAGAGCATTACAGGAAAGTTCAATCAAATGAGGATTCTCATGACCAACAAAGATACGCTGCCAGGACTGCAATCCTCCAGTGTTCAGAGCAAGATTTAAAATGTGATAACTTCTTATCCCATAGCCCATGCCAAGAGTGGAAGAGACTGTGGCTGTCTCACTTCTCTGTTTATCAAACCTTCTAATGTAATATTCTAGTTATATAAAAAGCAACTATCAGTAAAGGGAAAAGCAGTGAATTATTTTCTGCTTTAATGTTTTCCAAACATAAAATAAATGTTAAAATAGCATTTAAAAAAATAAAGTAGCAAGCACTGATCCTAAAGTTTATCTTGTGAAGTAATTTAATTTGAAAAATAAAAGAGATAAAAGAAAAAAAGAGAGAGAGAGAGAGAGGTAAATGCAACTCTTGTCCCCCACCATACCCATTTCAACATTGCAAAGATACTTCTTGGAAGAGGTAAAACTTTCATGACTCAGTGAAATAGCCTCATTTCCTTATTCAGCAACAATCCAGTAATACCACAATGGATACACCTCTAAATTGGAATCCACAATTTTCTTACACTATTTATCATCCTAACATAAGAAATCAGTGGCAAAGCAAGGAACTAATTTCCAGATTAAATACATTTTTCCAAACATGGTCAGGTCAAAGCATAACAAAGATATGCCTCTAAATGATCGAATAATAAGAAATGACAACTACAGGTCAAATCTGCTGTTAAAGCTCAGGTATACAATTTATATCTATCAGAAAACCAGATGTTAAATATATTTCTTTCTGCTTAAGAAGCAGGAAGCTTATTTGTATCATTTCTACTATTCTATCCCGTACCCTAAAGCAGAGCACTAGTTCCACTCCCAATTTGCTGAATACTCTACTGAGCATACTAATTAATATCATTATTTCTGTGAAGCAATTGTGACCAACACACTCAACATTAATGATGTAACAGTATTTTACATTCACTGAAGAGATCCATCAAACTAGGGTTCTACTTACAGAAAGTTTATGTTACTATAACACCTCACCCATACTGATGTTTTCTGCAGGAAAATGGTCCACCCTGACCCTCTGGTGGTAACACACAAAGCAAATTAGCTGATGAGAGCACTAGAGATAATTGATCCTGATCCTTCCTACGTTCACTTATTTCATCAGGTATTAGGAGGGATGAGACACCAAAACACTGAGGAAAGGTGGTCATGAACTCCATGAGCACACACAACAGCGTCTATAAAAAATGGGCCCTTGACAGTTTGGCAAAACTGGAATTTGTCACCTCTCTTGCCCACTCATTATCAGCAAAGCCAGCGTTAGCTTGATTTGGACTGAGGACCGCATCAGACCTGGAGCAGGCAGCATCTTTTTAGTATGCATCCGTACCACCCCAGTTTAACGAAGTCCTAGTCCTCATGTCAGGTCACTTATGTGAGTACCGTGAGAACCTCTGTGGTAGTTTCCATAAAGATCGTCTGCTTTGCAGACTGTATAGGTAAGAAACTGCAGCCTTTGTGCAGGCAGAGGGAAAACTGGTGACCTCAAAGCACTTCAGCTGGTCACAGCAAATTTAATGTTCAGTCTGCATCACAGAAGGATTCCAGTGACACACAGGTAACTATGGGAAGGGGTGGCTACAGCACTGCATCACCCCTGCTTCGTACAGTACCTGCAGCTCTGAACCCTTCACTAACGTCTGCCTTGGCTGAACTGAACCTGACTCCAGGAGTAAACACAGCACTTGCTGTGCCACGGTATTCCTTGCCATATGATATGAATGATATGACATATGGTCAGTTTGCTGCCTAAACATGAATTCAAAAAGATAGGTAAGCAATGTAATTCTTGCTTATATCTAGAACACCTGACATAAAATTCAGATTCTTTGCAAATAACACTCAGCTCATGTATGTACTGTGAAAATCCATTTCTGATACAGATGAGATGTACCAGAAAGTTTTCCTGGTTCATTTTAGATGCTTTCTATTTTAATAACAGTATTTCTGTGGTATGATTTACTCTGATTTTTCTAACAGCTGCATAAGAAAATACATGTCCAAAATGCGTATTACTTATATTCTAATTTGGGAGTTACCAAATGAGAGAATCTTTTACACCTGAGATGCAAGCAAAATGTGTCTCATTAATAAAATACACTATAATGGCTCCATTTGGCTTGTTAACTTTTCTCTTAGCCCTGCTTGAAAATTCTCTTCATGGATTTTTAATACTACAGAGCATTATGGTTCACATCATATCAGGGCACACTAGGAACAAAAATGCATAAAACATAGACCCTGCTCTTGCAGTGCTACTCTGGTTCATCACATCACTAAAGAAGCGGCCCAGATGCACTGAACTCCGTGGTCAAAAAAACTTTCATACCGTGGCAGGAAGCAAGTCTCTCTGCAGTTTAGACTTCTGTTAAAAATTAAATGTGATGCAAGCAATAGTATGCAAGTCTGAGGAATGTGATGTTGTCTTACACAAAGAGCCATGTTCTTCTCTACATGTTAGAATAGAATCCTCCAAAAATTGCTAGTGTTTAGGTATTTATTTTGGAGTTGATTATGATTATTTTGACAGAGTAGTATCTTGGACAGCCAGGTTGCCCCCGGATTCTTGCATGGGCTTAATCAGGCCAAGCTGTGATATGAATTTATAACAGACAATAATGAGGTTGAGCCTACCATTTCTGGCCAGATCTCCAGGACTGAAGATGAACAACTTTGTGAACAAGCCTACAAGATGCAGCTTTCTCCTTCCTCTGCTTTCACAGCAATTCCCTGCAAGGTTATACTGAGAACAACTTGTTTGGGCTACGGAGGTATGACACTGTTAGAAGCCAGAAAATGTCTGCGGCCGTTACGATTGCAGGAGGTACTGGGGAAGAGACCGAGGAACAGCAGCTTCTCAGCATCCTATTGCGTGTCAGCACATCACTCCTCCTTCACCAACTACAGCCGTCAGTCAGCTGAAGAGCAGAGGAATGCAACAGTAGCTCCATCTCTAGCTCATCTCCATACAGCCCATTAAATGTGAAGGCAGAAAGCACAGGCTGCAGCTTTCTAACCGCTTCCATGGTGCGGTGCATAAAATGTGAACACAACTCTGCCATGCTGTTTTCATCTATCATGTCAGCACAGCTGATGCCAAAACACACACATAAGTACTAACTTGGTAGCCTAAAACCAGAAAGTCTTTATAAAAATGTATAAAATAACACATAACTGTAACGAAGAAAGACATTAAATGCACTTGCAGGGATAGACAAAACTGGGAAATTGATGGTCCTTTATAGCAAGTTTTCTCTGTGTAAAAGAAACTCTTCAGAGTTGGAGGAGATTCACCTGCCCACTTCGTAAGTGACAGATTCTCTGCACAGGTCACATAGGAGCACAGCTGAGTGCTTGGGGGATACGGGGGTCTGCTTTTTGTTCCTAGGGTTTTCTTAGTTCTCCCATAACAGAAGCTAACTCCCTCCAAAACATGCAACAGGAAGATGTCAACTTGGAAGCCTAAAGAGTACTCATGGACAAACTCAAATGACAAGACTATAAAAGATACGCTGGCATATCTTCACATTGCAGTAACAGTACTATCTCTATCTTCCCATATATCACAGAATCACATAAGGGTCGAGGTTGGAAGGGACCTCTGGAGGGCATCTGGTCCAACCCCCCTGATCAAGCAGGGCCACCTAGAGCTGGTTGTCTAGGACTGTGTCCAGTTGGCTTTTGAATATCTCCAAGGACGGAGACTCCACAACCTCTCTGGGCAACCTGTGCCAGCGCTTGGTCACGCACACCGTGAAAAAGGGTTTCCTGATGTTCAGAGGGAACCTCCTGTGTTTCAGGTTGTGGCCATTGCCTCTGGTCCTGTCACTGGGCACCACTGAGAAGAGCCCGGCTCCATCCTCTTTGCACCCTCCCTTCAGGTATTTACATACATTGATTAGATCCCCCCGAGCCTGCTCTTCTCCAGGCTGAACAGTCCCAGCTCTCCCAGACTTTCCTCATAGGAGAGATGCTCCAGTCCCTTAATCATCTCTGTGGCCCTTCGCTGGACTCTCTCCAGTAGCTCTGTATCTCTCTTTACGGGGGAGCCCAGTTCCTCTGGATGGGACACTGTTCCCTCTGAAACCACAATTCTAAGTACCCTTTATCAAGAAAAAATTTATTTAGTAATTAAACCATGGAACAATATTTTTCTCTAATTCACACTATGGCTGAAAAATAATTTTGTCCTTTATGAGGAGAGAGCGTAACAATCAGCTCTAATCAGGAGAGCGTAACAACTAGGTTATTTCTCAGTACGTCTTCATAACTCCTGATGCCCCTGGTTGATCATTACAATACACAGTGTTTGTTGATACCCTGCACTGTGCAGCTGACCTAATATGTCTTTTCCAGCTTGAACTTCCTTGGTTCTAAGATTAAGCACGCTCCCGATTCGAGAGGACCTGCGCCATGCAAATCAGCTTCTCTCGCTTCAGAAAGGAAGCGGAGAAGAGGAAACACAGTGATCGCTTTCACAGTACATTAATTTTTCTCACAGTGCAGCAATTCAGATGCAGGGGTTAGGTCCAATTTAAACGTTAAAATAATGACACAAACAAGAGGAAACATCTTGAACCAGAAACACCCTTTTAAAGTTTTATGCCTTTGTGCGTGTATGTGCAGAAGTAGTCACTTCCCAAAATGATCTACATTTTCAAGCCGGCAATTACCTTCTGCCACAAAGTCTTTCATAGCGTTTCAGTGTCAGTTAAACATTTCTTGCCCTGGTTTATTAGACAGAAAAAAACTGCACAATGGCTGATGCTTGTCGTAACTAGTATGTAAATTGTCACTCATGTATATCATAGCTAGAGGGTTTCTTAAGCCTTTTCTTGTGAAGGCAGATAAAAGGCTGATTTTGCCTATATTATATTATTATGATATTATAGAGATGCGTTGCTTAGAAATGCCCTGCCTATAAAACCTTGTTAAAAAAAAAACAACAAACCCAAACCAAAAACCTGTTCTGTTATTATAGTAACAATTTTATTACTATTTAAATATAACCTTGGAAAAGGAGATTCAGGGAAGGGTTAATGAAGACTTTGGGAGAAAGGTATAGTTTACGTCAAATAAGATGGTAACCAGTAACAAGTGTGTAAGTAATGAATGGCACACAGAACATGCAATATGGAACCCAAAAGAATACTCAGATCCCTGAATAGGCAGCATTTCAAAAGCAAGAGGATTAAATATTTTTGCAGAATGTGATCAGGCAGTGGTCATAGCCCCCAGGAAGCCACTGAGCTGAGAGAATAAGACTGTTTATAAGGAGAGCTAATTACGGTTATAATAATAAATGCTATCATTTTTTGCTGGGTATATGTTAACATTTACAACTTCTAAGTCTTACGGCACTTTCATTATTGCGGACCTGCATGATAGTTCAAGGTAGGGGGCGATCAATCTCTAATCTTCTTACTACATAAGTCACCTACTTTCTCAGCAGCAATCTGGCAAGCAATAACCTTGGATTAAGTGTTGCCATTTTTCACCCAGTACGGCAGTCCCATGCATTATATTGCAGCCTCCCCTTTACCAAGAGACAATGAAAACTCTATACATCATTCACTAAAAGACAGGATTTCTTTCTATTTCAGGTTGTTTACCACTTTCTGATTTGAAACAAAGTTCTGAGATGCCCACTGATTTTGAGAATCAGGATTCACATCTTACTATAACCTTCTACTTCCCCCGCAAAACACAACCAAAAAACCCCTCTGTTGCCTTCAACCCTCTAAATTACAGTGCTTACTCACTAATTTTTTTTTTTCTTTAAAAGACGCCCAAGGATTTATTCCATGATATCAGATATCCTCCCCCTCACAAATCCTATCTCCTCACAAGAAGGTATATTCTAGGCCTCACTGTGCTGTTTTACAAGTATATCGGACCAGGTTCACGTCCACTATTATTCTGAATGACTCTGAAATGACACTTCTTTCAGCAGATTTAAATACTCTTTCCAAAGGAATAAACTTACCCATCCAGACTTCTCCAAACTGACCAGCTCCAAGTTTCTTCACTAATTTAATTGATTCCCGTGGAATTTCCCACGCATCTTTATCCCATGGTTTTTGAGGCTTGGGACTAATACAAGCTTTTTCCAACTTTCTGCATAAGCCATCTGATTGTTCTGGTTTTCAAAGGAAAAACAAAATACAAAATCTGTTACACTTCTGTGCCTCACGACTTGAGACAAACATTACTTAATTACAGGTGTGCACTAACCAGCTCAAAATAATTTTCAAAATAATCAGGTGTTTTGATGAAAATGTAACCTTTCTGGTGCTTTCACATAACTTTAAGCACCTTTGAACTGAAATTTGGTATTCAGAGACAAATTTAATACAGAAGTGTCACATGCAGCTGGTTACCATCAGATTATTAAGGGGTTTTTAGTACAATTTGTACCAACTAAATAAAATATAAGATCCGCTTACTGACAGTATGTTGATGAAGATGCACACTGGAGTCAGGCTTGGAACCTGTATTCTGAATTTGTCATTAAATTTTGTTGTAGCATTGTTTCAGACACATGTGCATGCAAGCATAAGTAGGTCATACTTATTTTTTTCTCCAGACACTGAGCAGCTACCACTTTAATACAAATGTAGAATAATTCTCAGGTTTTCCAGATGTGCCAAAGAATTACCACACATGTCTAACAACTCAGAGAAATCTCATGGTCAAGTCCACAGTGTGGCTTTGAAAAATCACTATGTGATTTTCTGCCCTGCAGTTTTCATCTTCTCTGTCTTCCCAGTCACAAGACTAAAAACCACATATTTTAGAGCCATCTACCAGAAGTTTATGCAGAAAAGTCACTTTTGTAGCTAAAACATAGGTAGAAACTTGTCCCTTCCCCCCCCCTGCTTTTTTTAATAATAAATGCATACATTCTATATGGGTGCAATTTTCTTTCTTTGAGGTCAATGGACTTTTACTTCCTCCAAAACACCATTCACAATAAACAAACAAACAAATAAATAATTTTATAGGACAAATAAATCCAATTCCACAGTCAACACCGCAAGAAGACATTCACAAGTCTATATGTATTTCTGCTAATTGTCAATACAAATTTACTTTCAAATACAGAATTTATTTATTTACAATGCAGTCAATTCTAACTGTCATTTCACACCATCATAACTTTGATGAGGTGTTTTATAAAGCTATTCTTTGCTTCACAATGGTATGCCACAGAGCAAGCAGCATTAGGTCTAATTATGATAACGTTACTTGGGTTCCAACCAGTTTTACTTTATCTTTGATAACATGCATGCCTGGGTTATTTAGGAGGGGAAAAAAAAATATGAAAAGGTTTGAAACAAAACAAGAAACCATTTATTTTCCTTCACAGGAAATAAAGGCTGTATTCTATTAAGTAATCCAGTAACCTATTTAACTTACTTTGATAATGTTTGATCATATCATTGATGCTGGGAAAAGTTATTCTTGGAGAGATGTAAAATCCTCCATTGTCCAGACTCCTAATTTTGTAGTGCTTAATAACATCGCCATGCTGTGGATCATAGTCTCTTATAGAGAGAGAATAGCTGCCTGTGGACAAAGAAAGAATGGTCATCAACAGATAGCAAAAGTCTACAGCATCCACGCATATACAGTTGAGCCTAACAAAATCACCTTTTTGTCTGTTTTTCTTTTTACTCCCTTATTTCCTCAAAAAGCATTTTGCAATCAATGTGAGGAAGTTAACCAACAGCCGGTCCTGAACTGGTCACCAAAATGCTTACAGTCACACTTTCTTTTTCAATCTTATTCAACAAAGTTAGGAGTTCCATAATCCAGACGGCTCTACATCCAACGCCCACTTCTGCAGAAACTCCCCCCGGCTCGAGTGGAACCACCTGGGAAAGCAAGGCCAGGGCTGTCACACTTCTCAGGCAGAAGCTGAAATTCGGAGATCAGCATTTCAGAAAAGGAACACGCTGGATGTCATGGGCCAACTAGCAAAAGAATAGCTTGGAGATGGCTTGAGGCACACAGGAGGGAGGGCAGATCTGTTAGTCCTAGGGAGCCTAACCTCAGCTGGGATTTAAGACGGGGCAGCAGAGCATCTGTCCTAAACCACAGAACTCTTTGTTTCTTCCACTCATACAGCTCTTGTTGTCCATTTTCAAGGCTAAGAAACCACCTAAGCCACCTTCTCTCTCCCCACACACAGATGCAGTGACAAAAAGATTTTGGGGGTACTTTGCCTTACTCCCAGCAGCCTATGTTGAATTTAGATCTCTGTCTTCATTTGAGAGCACAGAAACAGCGATATGGGCCTATTACAGAGAGCTACCTGATCAAGAATCTGCAGTGTTAGGGCCAGAAAAATCACCCCTGTGGAGAGGGCAGACGTACAATCTGCTGAAAGGATTAATGCATCTTCCTCTGTGTATCCAGTCAGGCTGCTGTCAGAGTCCAGATGCTGGGGCAGAACCTCCTACGCTTCTCTGAAAGTTCCAGCCAAAGAGTCTGGAGACTTCACTAAGCTTTTCAGTACAAAGAGCTCTGCCTACAGCAGAAACCTTTACTAAAAAGCTTTTGGAGGAAAAAAAAAAAAAAAAAAAAAAAATAAATCACACTACAGTGCAGAGGTCTATACTCTCATTATGCACTAATTACATTTTAAAACTTGTAGCAATGGATGCAGATCCAATAATGGAAGACTACATAATGCAGCATCTACTGTTTACAATGAAAAGTGTCTTTCAATAAAGGAATCACAAATGTTAGGAGGGGAAAAGATCTCTCCATTTATTCCTGCTTCTTGTCACTGTAATCACAGACACACACACTTTTTTTTTTTTCCTATCTCAACTTTGGGTGTTAACCTGTAACTCTCTTCTCTCTTTTCCTGGTGATTTTCTCATCCTTCTCACTCCTGCAGAACTGCAGAAAATTCACACAATAGGACACACTAGGACTACTCCACACCCAGTGCCACTTGATGCCAATTTTTGTGAAGACAGACTGCATGTTTTTAACTCTACTATCAATTCCAGAGTAACCCACCCCAAAGCCTACCTTTTAATGTTTCACTTTCCCTGATAAGAAAAGCTCCAGGACTATTTCCAGGAGCCAGGAGTTGTCTCTCGGCATCTTTTCGGGTTATGTCTTTGAAGAACCATCTGAAAAATATTTCAGAGTTAGAACCCTGTCTTTCCCCCACCCACAAAGTATGCACCACCAGGGTGAAGAAGAAGTTTGCTAGTATTTAGAGCTTGGGAGAACTTACTCTTCTGTTTCCAAGGTGTTTACTTTTGCTACATAGTTGCTTGGAATGAAGCCTTCCTTCCTCGTCGTGAGAGATTTTGCTTTCCACCATTCTCCCAGCCTGAAAACCAGAAACAACAGTAGTATTCACAGGAAAGGGAAATTTTAAAGTGTTATTTGAGTTCTACTGCACTGAGAGCTTTGCCTGTGCTGGAGAGAGAAGCAGCACCTTTTCTCTGAACTCAAGCCCCCTGAGAAGCCATTGGCTCCACCAGATCAATGTTTGGTCGCTTGTTACCAAGGGCAGCTGCCAAGTCCTACCAACAGTTCCACATGTATTTGTCTTTTCACATACAAGGGAGCTCTCTTACCATTAATACACTCATGTTATGAGTAGGATATAAAAAAAAATTATAAAGGGAATTGGATGAGCCCAAAGAAAAACTACAATACAATCAGTACTGTCATACTTACTCCTCAATAACTTTCAATTTTTCTCCTTTTTTGAAGGACAAGTCATCTTCATGAATGCCATCATAGGGATACAAAGCTATCACAATGACTCCATGCTCCTCTGTTTCTACAAAGGTAGAAAGCCAAAGGCATGTTCGCATTATTTCGCAGGCTGACATGGGCATAGCACACAGCAGTAAGATTCCTATGAAAACGTACCTTCACTGACAAACCTCTGTCCTGGCAACAGCTGTGCTTCTGGATTTGCCTACAATAAAATATGTCTTTAATTAAGCAGTTTTAGATCTTTGCGGCAATCTTACTTTACAATTACATATTATTCAGTTGCCTTGGTATCACCTTATATGTCAAATTAAAAGGAAACGCTCCAATCTTTTCCCACTGTTCTTCAAAAGCGAATTATGATGTAAAAATATAGTAAATCCCCACTAGATTTTGAATTAAGCAGCTCAGACCTCGGGAAGGTGTGACACAAGCTGTGGGGAGGAAGTTCACAGCTTTGTGACTTCTGCTAAAGAGGCTTTAGGCAGGGCAGTTTAACAGGACAGTTATTAACATGTAGCTGTCATGCTAAAGAACTACACGCACGGTTATGTTGCTAAGATTGTGCAAGAAAAAAAAAAGAGTAATTAAAAAAAAATAATGGTAGTTTGTGATGTTTGTACGTTGACTGAGAGCATGCTGAGTCCACTGTGTCAGCTGGTGAGAGGGGAGAGAAGGGTGTCATTCACATGCCCAGAGAGCATGGCCCCTGAATAAGGGCAGTGAGGAAATAGGGTTTCCTCAGCACAGCAGAGAGGGTGTGGAAAAAACGGTACCAGTCAATCTGCAAAATAGCAAACCCACTTGGTACCCAACGGGATTCCCCTTCCCAGCACCCTTCCTTTCTAATGCCAGGCAGCGCACACGGAACTGCCATTAGCTTATTCCTCCTGCTGCACAGCGCCGCTCCCTTCACCACTGCCCCCTCCGCTCCCCTCCCGTCCTTACCTACGCAACTCATGCAAGGTCGAGTAGTGCCCTTCAGTGAGTAAAAGGAAAGTTAACTAGAGCTGGTAAAGAACCACCCCTGATTACCTCAGCCTTTTTAAATAGAATAATCAACACCTGGATCCCATAGCTATTAAAAACCCAATGCTGATGCTTTTAAAAACGGTTCTAAACTACTTCAGGTTTTCTAAAGTCACCTATCATTCTTCTACAGACATAGCTATATCTAGATCAAGCGTTGCCAAAGATTACTGTTTTCATGCAGAAAACTGTGACAAACATAAAGTAATTAAGTAACAAACCCCCAATTTTTATTTTTTATTTAAGTACTTATTCGTTGAGGGTGAACTGCACAACACTAAAAGCCCAATTGTGGACTAATGATCATTTGAATTTCTTCACGCATGTGTTTTGGATTGAAATTTAAGTTATGCCAGTCATGCTTTGATCTTGCTACTGGAATTCTCCCCTGAGACTATCTACTTACTGGCCTTTGCTGTTTATTGGACGTTGGATCCCTCACATAAATAGTTCGTTCAGTTTTACGTACTGGTTGATTCTTCAAATCTAGCCCATCTCCATGCAGATTCTCTTTCCTTTTTGATTTTATACATCCCATATTTCCTGTTGGAATAAAAAAGGTATTAAACAAAAAACATTACGCCATAAACCAAGCCGTTTCCCATGCAATCATCCGGGCTATGCAGCAAAAACGTGCTTCCTTTTCACACACAATAGTTCACAGGGAGAACAACTGAAGGTTAGGAACACAGGCTGAAAGCTCTTTTCTGCTGCAAAGAAAAGAAATGACTTCTTGTCTCAATCCACAGATGAAGTAAGTGTTTCAAAATAGTTATTTACCATTTCAACATTTTCAGATTTGTCATTTTTTCTCCCCAATCCCCACCCCCAAAACCCCTTGCATCTTTCTGGTACTTCTGTGAGCTTCAGAATAGATATAAGAAAAATATAATTACTGTAGTGACAGCTTATTTCTGTATGTTTTAGAGAAAAGGCTGCTTTGGAAGATGTAGGAAAAAATTCCAGTCCACATGATGAGAACTGCAGCTGGAGCTAGCAATGCCTGTATCTCCCCACTTCATTTTGCGTATGCCAGTCTAGCAGGGAACTCCGTTTGATTCACGTCCCCGTCTCACATGAGCCTGATGACTTGTGCAGTCCCAGCTCCATGGCAGATACGCTGCTACTGTGACCTTCAGTAATGAATCTCCTTGTTCAAACAGGCCTGTTACAGCAGTCTAAAATAGCCGATCTGTGTATCGGTGACGGCAAATCACCACACAAGTATTTCTTCTTCAATACAATTTAGAAGGATAATCGTTCTCTCAGGATGTGCATCCATGCTAAATCAGATGAGATACAGCTGTTAGCATCTACATGACTGGCACCTGACTGCTAATCCCATGATGTAATTACATAGTACTTCAGCAAGCATATATACAACATTCTCTCTATATTCCTCCATCAGAGGAGAGTAATTATACTTACTCTTCAAAGAATCCACTGTGAATGCTTTTCAAACCTCTCCTTCCTTCCTCTCTCCCTCCTTTCAGGTCAGTGCTCTAATGCTAGGTTCACAGTCACATTTTCCCTTGCAGGCACACACTCTCACTCCCCCCCTGCCCTAATTAATCTTTAAAGCCAGTTCTTTGAAGAACAATGTAAAACCTAAAATAAGAGCTCAGTGCATATACGGGCTCAAGTAAACCAGCACTGACTAAAACACAGCTGGAGAAGCTAAAGTGGACTGTAACACCCTATACTACATCTCACTTTTACCTTCTTCTCTCGGATAGAAAAGGTCATCATAGTAAACAGTTGAAGTAGTAGAGGTGTCCACTGGCAGACACAACTGTTTCAGTGGGATGGCGTCTTACACACCCTACCCCTGTAGGTAGGAAAATTAGCCAGATTGGTCTGGGTTCACATTAAGACTTCTACTTTTGTAACAATACTGATAATAATCATAATCCTGACTGTAACAATAAACCAAGGCCACAAGCACTCCCACGTGGCAGGTCTCGACCTCCCACATCGCCTTCATTTAATCTCCCATCCTGCCATTGAGGAAGCACCAGATAATGACAGATGCACTGTCCTATCCACGGGCTGAACGTTTTCTTCTAAACATGACAGGAGGGTCCCTCCTCTCCTACCATTTCTGCAAATTATCTGTCACCTATTGCCAACAAATCTTGGGTGCCCATAAGATTTCAGCAGTGGTGCAGTGAACTGTGATAATGGTTTAAAAGCAGCATGAGAACTCATTGCTACCCTTCTCGTCTTCTCTTGAAATAAAAATAAAAGGAATCACATAGAAAATCAATAGGCACTGACCAGGCATCATCATCCCACAGAGGCAGAGAATACAGTTTCCTCTTCTTGTGTGTCAACATTTCAGTGTTCCCACACTCATTTGAAGGCACTGGGGGGGCACCTTCAGCCAGGATCTTCCCTTAGAAGCAAACATCTTTAATGCTTAATTTTAGTTTGTGAAAACACCCATTGGGGGATTTTTCCAAATTCTCAGCTCTACATGGGTTACATACTAGTTGTTTTGAAATACTGAGAAGGATTTTTTTAAAAAATTTATTTATTTATTTATAATTATGAATATATAGATGACTCTTGTTCTGTAGTTAATTGTTCATAGGAAATTTCTGTACACCCTCAGGCAGGCTGGTGTTTGCATGCTCACCCTAGACATCAGGAAACCCAGTGTTTAATTACCTGCTGTATCTGCAAGATCAGGTATTTAGCCACCTAAGTGCTAACCTTTTGCTCTTGAATAGTTCTGCTTCTACAGAACAAACAGCTAAAATGGAGGAGATAAAGTAATTTGATCTAAGTTGTCAGCCCAAAATCCCTTTCCCTATTACTGTAAGAAAGCTGAAGATAGCTTTAGAGACTGCAGCTTGCCCAGCGCCGGTGTAAACTCAGAGAAAAGCGTTTTTACTCAGATTTTTTTCTGCAGCTTAAAGCACAAGAACAGCTGTAACTTAAGCCTGCTGTGAGGTTGTGCTGGTAAGCTCAAGGTTAGCATTTGTTCGTGACAGTAACAACAACGGATCAGTAACGCCAATGTGCGAGTGCCCCGTAATCCCACAGAAGTCCACTCGACGTCATGTGGAATCACATAAATACAGTATTTGAGACAACACATGCGATGGCACCAAACGAAGAGAAGATCCTGAGCCTCATCATGAAGCCCTGTTGGTTTTTTTTTTTCCTCATGGAGATGAAAGCCCATAGTCCTCACAGGACCTAGCTAGGTCTGCATTAGCAAATAGCCTCAGCAGTTGGTGCTGAAGCCCATATCTGCTTCAAGGGGGGTTATTGCCCCATTCACTCCAGTACAGTCCCAAGGACTGAACATTCAGTAGAAGCAAGACTATAGCAAGGGCTTATTTAAAGGTAAATCCTGCACTGCATCTTCCTAAAGCAGTCCTGTTCCTGCGCTCCAACTCTGCTCCACAATACAAACTACAGCCTAGCAAGTGGGGACAACTGCTTCA